>MU825441.1:417802-529756 GCA_029204205.1 Desmophyllum pertusum | reverse complement strand
CCTAAAATTAGTATGG
Organism: Desmophyllum pertusum; assembly: GCA_029204205.1. NCBI lineage: Eukaryota > Metazoa > Cnidaria > Anthozoa > Scleractinia > Caryophylliidae > Desmophyllum > Desmophyllum pertusum. The sequence continues at coordinate 529,740 of MU825441.1, read as the reverse complement.
GGCAAGAGTTTTAAAAATGTATTTTCCTTGGTTTTGTTTTCGCTCGAAATCCGAAAACGGATGAAAGCGTGTTTCTTTTCGTTGTTGGAATTATTTCTCTTCGCCTCGTGTTTTTACGATAAACATTTTTACCTACTTCGCTTCCCGTTCCAGTAATAGCAGTCCTCTTCAAGTAGCTTATCGAAAGACTTTTCGCTGTAGCCTGCAAATGCAGCTTACAGACGGACGTTCCACTTTGTTTGTTTCACGCTGTCCGAGATATTTCACTGCGCTGTCCGTTTGCTGGGCTACATGCGTTGTAGCTCTGCGTTTCGAGCTTGAAAAGGTTTTTCCCAAGGAAAGACATCCATTCTTAGCAATGGGCTGATTGACACAGGATTCGCACCCGTTGCCCGACACTGCTATGTCTTCCAAAGAAAAGTGCCGGCTTTCTACCCCTCTCCCCATGCTGTAAAGTTACGTCATCAGCTATGGCATTTTTGAGGTTTAAAAAACTACAGATGTCTCTCAAGCGACACAAGTTGGCTATGATTTCAAGTATGACGAGATTGAGTGGAATAATTTGTTTTATATAATATACTCACCACAGGATATTGCAATACAAAATTACTGGGAAAGAACGGAAAGAAAAAACAGAGAAAAATGGGATATTTGATCGTTAATTAGCGGGCGTCCACGAAATCAGCGTTACCATAGCAACGTAATGACGTCATCTCCCATTGTTACATTCAGACCCAATTACTTGTCAATCAAGACATTACGTTTGGGAAACGCTCTCCTGGATCTTTGACGTGACATACTGGTCTTAAAAGGTCTGCAAAATTTTAAAAATTTCTATGAGAGCGTTTTCGATAAAATTTCGGATGAAGTTTTTTTAAAACTTTAAAAAGTCTTGGATTATTTGTAATTTATATTTCTTTGCCATTGCATTTCCATCTGTAGAATACTCTATTGGAGTTTGTCGGGGGTGGGGGGGTCTCCAACAAATGACGAAAAACTCTTAGATGGCTGATGCTTATATTGTGCTGGGAATTGGCAGAACAGATTCCGTAGATTCCGAAATCTGTGGAAAACCACCTAAAACGCCTCACAAGTGAAAGTATCACAAGCGTATTAAGACGAAATCCATTAGAAAATCGAGTTAATATTTTAGGGCCAGTGGACAAAAATCTTGTACTACGACGCCATACCACTTTTCCATCCTTTAAACTAGGACATTCATGAGCCATATCTTAACGGTATTTACCAAATAATATAACTCCCACAATCCTTAAATTGCTTTCCGCCTTGAGTTTTCCTCCCTTGAATGGGTTTAGTCATAATAGGTGGCAGCCATGTTTCTGGGAAACCTGGCTGCCGCCTCTTATTACCTTACCCATTCACGGGAGGAAACTCAAGGCGGAAAGCAATTTAAGGATTGTGGAGTTATATTATTTGGTAAATACCGTTAAGATATGGCTCATGAATGTCTAGTTTTAAGCGTGACAGTGTATGGCGTCGTAGTAGCAAGATTTTTGTCCACTGGCCATAAATATTACTCCGAATTTTTCTAATGGATTTTGTCTTAAGGACTTTCTTTTGAGGTTTTGGCAGGAGTTGAAAAGTGAAAGATCAATGATGAGTGTTTGTTTGAATACTTGTTAGAGATTCTGTAGAAGAGCTCAGAAAAAAGGAATTTGCGCATGTGGTAGCACGTCTTCGGCAAGGTAAAGCTAAGGTAAAGTATATATGAAGATCACAAGAGAGCTACCGTATTTCCTCTATGTTTTCCTATCCCTCTATTAACTGTTAATGGCGACAACAATCATTGTCTTCACAACTGACGTCGTCCCCAGTCGTCTCTTTTGTAGAACGTTGTTAGATGCGGTGGATGAATGGGAAGGAGCAAGATGGTTTTGTACAAGATGGTTTGGTTTTCTTTGTCTAAGTGGCCCCAGTTATAGTATGTCGCACTGTAAATTGAATAAGCCCGGGGAAATGCTATCCCTTTCATATACCTATCCATAGAAATTATGAAAATGATACCCCTTTCACATACCTTACAGTAGAAACACTGCAGCCCTTTGCTTATACCCTTGGAATGAAGTTTAATGACCAATAAGTACAGTCCCCAGAAGGAAGTGTGAAGGAAAGCTGTCTTACGAATGGCCTACGGACTTCAAACCTGCAGTCCGACCCTCCTACCTAAATGACAGTTTTTCCCTACCCTTTTCTATAACTCCAACTCGTGAAATCCTCTACCCTTTTATAATACCTCCCGTCTGAAAATGTACCCCTTTTCGGCGGAGCCTCCCGCGTATAGTTCATTATAGGTAGTACCCCCTCCCCCGCCCCCCCCGGGGGAAAGAAGGGAATTGACCTTATCCTGGGCACCAAATCTGCTGGAAATTCGTTCTAAGTTTAGGCTTTAACATTCGAAGATCTAGCTCTGAGCGGACACTCTGTATCTGCCTACTGGGACACTGTATACAAACCAGTCACTCGGGATATAAACTGGTTTAGGGTCCGGTTGGTTAGTGCCAATAAAAAGCGATGGCATAAAGCTTGCGACTTGCTCCGTACGTTCTTTTGGCTGGTCACGCAAGCGTTCCTCCCATCGGGGGAACCGGTTCGTTGGGTAGAAACGATTGCGTGACCAGACACAAATAATTGTTTACGGTAGTGTGATATGTACTCAAAACTGTTGCATTTGTGTCTTTATAGGTTCTGGATTGTCTGTAACTAGAGCGTCCCGTTATTTTAATCGTGGCCGTGTTATGGAGATACCAATAGAGTGACAATGCACGACTTGTCATGGATAGCGGTGACAGGACAATTCCAATAGTAATGAGAGACAGGGTGATATCGTTTAGGAATTCCGCTACAAAATGTCGTGAAAAAGATATATAACGAGACAATACATGACACAAACAGAGGCTACTCCACAAGGACAAAGAATAATCAGATTGCTACAAGCGCCAGAGAAATCAATGTGTAAAATTTAATTTGGGACTAAAGTGAGTTTAAGAATTTGTGTGTGTGTGTTCCAGAAAAATATAATATATATACCACTCCCCCCCCCCCCCCCCTCACGGAAGTTTTTTTTTGGTTTGGAAGGCACCCCTCCAGCCCCCCCCCCCCCCCCCCCCCCCCCCCCCCCCGACCATCCCTCATCTACGCATCCCCGGGTTTTAAGTTTAGCTTCATACTTCCCTTTAGATATGTTGGCTTTTTGAGATCCCCCTCACACCTCGAATTTTCCAATGACCCTTTCCTTGGGTGGGTATGGATATTTTCGGGAACTCGCACATTACTACTCCACGAAATTCATCACTTCTCACATTTTGACGGTTTGTGTCCCGGACTTATATACTTTTTTTCAAAACAAGTAGATAATTTTCAGTAGGGAGAAACTTATATTTTTTTGCGCCATAAGAAACAGATCTGCTGGAAAACAGGCAAATTTCTTAAATGCCACAATATTTGGCAGGGGCGATTAATTATTACACACAATCACATAAACGAACACACATAGTTTCAGGACCTGTCAGATTGGTCTAATTCTTGCGGGAAAGAAAAATTAGTATTGTTTTTATTAATGGTTTGGAATGAAACATTGGTCATTTTCAAGGAAATATGTCATTTCTACCCCTTCATTTTACTTATTTTGAGTCTAGACTCATACAAAGTCAGCGCAAGGGTATATTTGACAAGAGGTATATTTATTTAATATTAATTAAATTAATAGCCTCAATTTCTTTACAAACCTTGGACGTACAAAAAATTGCTTGGCGGTCCTTTGATGAATATAGTGTAATATCCATAAAGGCAAACGTCAAATGGAACTTTTGACGGATCAAATGACCTGCCCCTTAGAACTTTAAAAATTTAAATTCAAACTAAACATCTTTGCATCTTGTCAAATCGTAAATCTGGTACCCTCTCTTCTGTTCTAAATTTTTTTTCTGTCTTTTTATAATCTAATCTAATTTTTCACTGGGACGAGGTGCGTAAGAGGGAACATAAAATACTAATCAAAACAAGCGGTGCAGAGGGATGTATGACGATGGGTTGGTGATGTCTTACATAAAAATAAACAGTTGGCAAGATGGGGGGCTTTCTAAAGGTAAGAAAACATTTAGATGTGCGTGGTCTGGGGATTTAATTAAATAATTAGTGTGAGGTTGATTTGACACACATCGGCGGCAGGTGTTTTGTGGCGTGTTGTACAGCTCACTAGAGGAGAGTGTCCGGGGCTTTTGTCGGAGATGAACGCCTGGATTGTGTGTATCGGTGGTGTTAGTCAATAAGTAGGACTGAGATGGCACGTTGGGAGTTATCTGTGGCGATAAAGTCCGTGGAAGTAATGTAGTGGTATGTGGAGACGTGGGTGTGGTGTGTGGTAGGTGTAGGAGATGAGCGTCTCTCGGATCGGACATGTTAGCAGGTTAGTAGATACTCGTAATACTAGTTGGGAGGTAAAGCCATGGACGTTGCCGTTAGGGAAGACACTATATTCATCAGGACCGCCAAGCATGGTGGGTCTTCGGGCTCAAGGTGCTGGTGTAAAGAAATTGATGCTATTACATGAATTAATACTTGGAGTGGGTGGAAAAAACATACCGACGTATGCGTAACTATATAAGAACCAAGAAATATACCTCTTCGTCAAAGTAGGGACCCTTGGCTGGCTTGACATGTATGGTGTGTGGAAGTCTAGACCTCAAGAAGGGGACTTATGAAGTCGGGTGTGGAAGCAAAGAGCGTACAGAATGTCCCTTTGGACAATGACCAATGGTTCGGCCAAACAGGAAGAACAACAAGATAATTTTTTTCGGCCGCAAAGAATTGAGACAGCTGCCAGTCCGGAAACTATGTGGGGTGTACAGTTGATGTTGGAGGGTGATAGAATGAAGACCGGCGCCGGCCCGAAAGAGCTGGGCTGGTGCAGTGAAGATATGGCGTGGTTTCCGGGGCCGCAATCGGGCGGAGGGCGCAAAACTATAAGTTTCTCCCTACTGAAAATTATCTACTTGTTTTGAAAAAAAGTATATACGCGGACACAACCGTCAAAATTTGAGAAGTGTGAATTTCGTGGAGTCGTAATGTGCGGTGCCCAAAATATCCATTACCCCACCCAAGAAAGGTCATTGGAAATTCCGAGGGTGAGGGGGATCTCAAAAGCCAAACATATCTAAAGGGAAGTATGAAGCTAAACTTAAACTTCGGGGATGGTAGATGAGGGGTGGTGGGGGGGGGGGGGGGGGGGGGGGGGGGGGGCTGGGGGGGTGCTTCAAACCAAAAAACTTCCGTGAGGGGGGGGGGGGGAGTGGTATATATATTATATTTTCTGGAACCACACATTCATAACTCACTTTAGTCCCCAATTAATTTTACACATTGAGTTCTCTGGCGCTTGTAGCAATCTGATTATTCTTTGTCCTTGTGGAGTAGCATCTGTTTGTGTCATGTATTGTCTCTTTTATATATCTTTTTCACGACATTTTGTAGCGGAATTCCTAACGATATCACCCTGTCTCTCATTACTATGAATTTGTCCTGTGCACGCTATCCATGACAAGTCGTGCATTGTCACTCTATTGGTATCTCCATAACACGGCCACGATTAAAATAACGACGCTTGTTTACAGCAATCCAGAACCTATAAAGACACAAATGCAACAGTTTTGAGTACATATCAAACTACGTAACAATTATTTATGTCTGTCACGCAATCGTTTCTACCCAACGAACGGTCGATGGGAGGAACGCTTGCGTGACCAGCAAAAAGAACGTACGGAGCAAGTCGAAAGCTTTATGCCATCGCTTTTATTGGCACTAACCAACCGGACTTAACCAGTTTATATCCCGAGTGGACTGGTTTGTATACAGTTGTCCAGTAGGCAGATACAGAGTGTCCGCTCAGAGCTAGATCTTCGAATGTAGCCTAAACTTAGAACGAATTTTCCAGCAGATTTGGTGCCATGATAGGTCCCTTCCCTTCTTTCCCCCCGGGGGGGGGGGAGGGGGTACTACCTATAATGAACTATACGGGGAGGCTCCGCCCGAAAGGGGTACATTTTCAGACGGGAGGTATATAAAAGGGTAGGGATTTCACGAGTTGGAGTATAGAAAAAAGGGTAGGGAAAACTGTCATTTAGGTATGAGGTGGACTGCAGGTTTGAAGTCCTTAGACCATCGTAAGACAGCTTCCTTCCACTTCCTTCTGGGGATATATATTGTTCATTAACTTCATTCCAAGGGTATAGAAAAGGGATGCAGTGTTTCTACTGTAGGTATGTGAAAGGGGTATCATTTTCATAATTTCTATGGGAAGGTATATGAAAGGGATAGCATTTTCCCCGGGCTTCTTTCAATTACAGTGCGACTACTATAACTGGGGCCACTTAGACAAAGAAAACCAAACCATCTTACAAACCATCTTGCTCCTTCCCATCATCCACCGCATCTAACAAGTTTCTCAAAAGAGACGACTGGGGACGAGTCAGTTGTGAGACAATGATTGTTTGTCGCCATAACAGTTAATAGAGGGATAGGAAAACATAGAGGAAATACGGTATCTCTTCTTGTGATCTTCATATATATACTTTACCTTAGCTTTACCTTGACGAAGACGTGCTACCACATGCGCAAATCCTTTTTCTGAGCTCTTCTCCAGATCTCTAACAAGTATTTCAAAAAACTCATCTTGATCTTCACTTTTCAATCCTGCCAAAACCTCAAAGAAAGTCCTTAAGACGGAAATCCATTAGAAAATCGAGTAATATTTATGGCCAGTGGACAAAAATCTTGTACTACGACGCCATACACTTTCACGCTTTAAACTAGACATTCATGAGCCATATCTTAACGGTATTTACCAAATAATATAACTCCACAATCCTTAAATTGCTTTCCGCCTTGAGTTTCCTCCCGTGAATGGGTAAGGTCATAAGAGGTGGCAGCCATGTTTCCCAGAAACATGGCTGCCACCTCTTATGACTCAACCCATTCACGGGAGGAAACTCAAGGCGGAAAGCAATTTAAGGATTGTGGAGTTATATTATTTGGTAAATACCGTTAAGATATGGCTCATGAATGTCTAGTTTAAGCGTGAAAGTGTATGGCGTCGTAGTACAAGATTTTTGTCCACTGGCCATAAATATTACTCGATTTTCTAATGGATTTCGTCTTAATACGCTTGTGCTACTTTCACTTGTGAGGCGTTTTAGGTGGTTTTCAACAGATTTCGGAATCTACGAATCGTCTGCCTAATTCCCAGCACAATATAAGCATCAGCATCTAAGAGTTTTTCGTCATTTGTTGGAACACCGACAAACTCCAATAGAGTCTTCTACAGATGGAAATGCAATGGAAGAAATATAATTTACCATAATCAAGACTTTTTAAAGTTTTAAAAAACTTCATCCGAAATTTTCTCGAAAACGCTCTCATAGAAATTTTTAAAATTTTGCAGACCTTAAGACCACGTATGTCACGTCAAAGATCCAGAGAGCGTTTTCCAAACGAATGTCTTGATGACAAGTAATTGGGTCTAATGTAAAATGGGAGATGACGTCATTACGTTGCTATGGTAACTCTGATTTCGGGACGCCCGCTAATTACGATAAATATCCCATTTTTCCTCTGTTTTTTCTTTCCGTTCTTTCCCAGTAATTTTTAATTGCAATATCCTGTGGTGAGTATATTATAAAACAATTATTCCACTCAATCTCGTCATACTTGAACTCATAGCCAACTTGTGTGCTTGAGAGACATCTGTAGTTAAACCTCAAAAATGCCATACTGATGACGTAACTTTACAGCATGGGGAGGGGTAGAAAGCCGGCACTTTTCTTTGAAGACATAGCAGTGTCGGGCAACGGTGCGAATCCTGTGTCAATCAGCCATTGCTAAGAATGATGTCTTTCCTTGGGAAACCTTTTCAAGCTCGAAACGCAGAGCTACACGCATGTAGCCAGCAAACGGACAGCGCCGTGAAATATCTCGGCAGCGTGAAACAAACAAGTGAAACGTCCGTCTGAGCTGCATTTGCAGGCTACAGCGAAAGTCTTTCGGATACGCTACTTGAAGAGGTGCTATACTGGAACGGGAAGCGAAGTAGGTAAAAATGTTTATCGTAAAACACGAGGCGAAGAGAAATCATCCAACAACGAAAAGAACACGCTTTCATCCGTTTCGGATTTCGAGCGAAAACAACCAAGGAAAATACATTTTTTAAACTCTTGCATACTAATTTTAGGTGGGACAATCCCCTTAGCAACTATTTGAGTGCTATTGCACACACCCGGTTTGCCCGCACCAGTACCGCTATGGTCGTACAGCACAAGTCCATTTATAAGGCCAGTTGCTTGCCCCCCCTGCTCTACAGAGATAGGGGTTGTTCCTTTTGATGTGTGAAAAATTCAAAACCATGCAGCAACAACCATTCAGTGATTTAAAAATACCGTAGTTGTAGTCAGGCATGATAATAATTAGAAAATGTAAAATGTTGTCGTCACTGACTAAGGGCCTGTTTATATGGAGAAAAAGTTGTCCCTGGTAGGAGGGTTACCCTCCACACCGAGCCACCCCGGGCGGGATAACTTTTCATACTTTCTTTATAAATAGCAGCGAACCGTTTACATGAGAAATCGAAAAGTTGGCTCGGAGGCCGGGTAACCCTGGGTGGAGGGTTACTCGCTTTGAAGGTAGGGTGACCCTGGGGGGCGGGCCAACTTTTTTCCATGTAAAACACTTTGGCTATTGTTGTTTCAACTACCAGGGACAAGTCGGGACATATAGAGCATGCGCGAACCCGAGAGGGCCACGTTTTGGCTCGGTAAACAGGGACAACTTTTTTCATATAAACGCTCGGTAAAAGATGGGCTCGGGGGGGGGGGGGGGGGGGGGGGGGGGAGGGTAACCATCCTACCAGGGACAAGGGGGGGTGGGGGGTGGGGGGAGGGTTAACCCTCCTACCAGGGACAACTTCTCTTCATGTAAATAGGCCCTAAAAATGTTTTTAAAAATGTGGGACGTTTCGGTTAAAATACTAGAACCTTCTTTAGCAACAAACGGCGTCCAGATGTAAAAGACGCGGGAAACTCACTAGGGAATAGCTAACATTGTGTAAATACCTGTAATTCGAATATGTTCACTGGAATTGGGTTCACGAACAGAATGCCATGCTTCTAAGAACAACCTGCATGACCACTGGGAACAGCCGGTCAACAATATTTACATTACATGGTTGTTTTGCATGCAGTGTTGTGCCAATATAGAGTTCTTATCACCTGTGGAAAACAGCTCTTTTGTGTTTCTTTTGTCCTAACGCTCGGGATGTTCAAAATGTCCGATATCAACTTTGGTTGCAGTCTTTACAGTTAATTCTATAAATGACTCCATGTTTGAAAGGTTTTTAATGGAACCATAGTTTAATAGAGGGAAATGGTTATGAAGCCCGGCAAAGTTCTTTGTTATATGTTCTTGTTCGCTATTTTGGGGGTTGACCGTGCACAAAACCTGACAAAATACAATAGGTGGTTACGTGTGTCTAAGCAAACTAACAATAGGAAACGTTGTGATTACGTAATTCATGCCATAGTGTATGAGCGCAAAACAAAGATGTGCACCGGTCGTGGACCATCCAACATAAATCTTGGCTTCTTTGTTTTGCTCCTTTGAAGTTTGCCGGGCTTCATAACCATTTCCCTCTGTTAACTATGATTGAACCAACCAGTCTTTTACGGGTTTATGGGGCAACATTTACATTGAATTGCTTTAGAGTTCTTGCAATTCTTTCTGAAACTCCTTACCTTTCAGACCTTTTCAGTGACACTACAGAAATCTCTATAGAGCTATGTCATCGGTATCGGATTCTTTGGCTCGATCGAATTGTACAATACAATACAATAAACTTTATTTACGTGTCCAAAATCTTCTAGCTGTCCACAAGTGGACTACTAATCGGCGGGGACACTTTTACAAGTTAACAAAAATGACCATAAAATATCAAATTACGGACTATTTAAAATTACAAATATAATGTTACAAATACGACTAGTAAATTAAATGTACATGTACATGTATGTTTCTGATATAGCTAAACTACAATAAGATCATTAGTAATAGGTATATATCGCATGATTTCGAGTGCAATTTGGAATAAATAAAGTACGAGTAAATTTTCAGACTAACGAAATTTGTTAGTCTTTGAAAAATTTACAAGTGCTTATTTATTCCAAATTGCACGAGAAAAAATCATGTGATTACTTGTTTAATAACACACTTGAAAAAATACTGTTTACCGATTACTTAGGCTGAGGAGCCCTTGGTCTTCATAAAAATTCCGGAAGTATTCGCAAACCTTCCGACAAAGTTAGGAAAATTCTTCGGATGTCTTCGGGTGATCTTCGGCATCCTTCGGACAATTTTCGGGTGATTCTTCGGAAATCTTCGGTAAACTTTCGGATTTCTTCCGGATGAAGTTCGGAAATCTTCGGAAAACTTCGGGTAATCTCACGGAAGGATTCGGGTCAACTTCGGCCATCTTCGGCATACTTCGTATGACCGTCGGGAACCGTTAGGGGTCTTCGTACTAACTTCGGAAATCTTCGGAAATTGCAATACACTTCTGGCACTGGTGGTTACACTTTTTGACACTGGTGTTACACTTGAACTGCACTGCTCTTAGCCAATCAGAATGGAGTAATTTTTTCAAGTGTAATTATTACTAAAATTAATCACTACTAAACAATATTACAACAAAAATAACAATGAAACCTTCGTTGAAAGCCCGGTGGTCATACTATCAAGCATGGTAAGAATTGAGCCACACAAAGGTTTGGTTTATACTCACTTTACATTACTTGGATTTCTATTGACAATAATATATACCTTCCACAATTCTTCTAAATCTACAGATGTGTTTTTTTAATGATTCATTCTCATTTCAAGTGCACCATGCTTTGCTTTCTATTTAACAATTAGATTATTCGCTCTCAATTTCTATGAATGTGATAGTTGATGAGGCCGTAGACCGAATCAACTATCATCATCATAGAAATGAGAGCGAATAGTCTAATTGTTTTAGTAAAAAATCATAGCATTTGTCTAGTATTAACTCTAAATCTTCTTCCGAACTTCGGAGAAACGAGAAGAAACCCACAATTTTGATACGACCTCCAGCCACTGCACACTAATGGCTGATAGTGCATGTACGAGTAGCTCAGCCAATCAGATTGTCGTTTGCATTAGTATACTAGTAGATTTTTTACTAATTATTGTTAGTTCACTGTGGAAGTGGAAGACAAGTGTGATAAGTATGGCATTTTCATGCCATCCTTTCAAGGTCATTGCATGCACGATTTTCCCATTGTTTCCTTTTATTATTTCCAGACAATTAAAATATTTTTTTTTCTAACACACGGCTGATTGTAGTTTCGAATATACATAGATTAGTTTATACCCACAAGAAGAAATATTTTACGTCAATGAATGAACTTTGGCTGTATTTTCTGGATATCTAATGAACTTCGGCAAGTGTTTTTATTGTTGAAATGCTAAGATGTTATCATCGCCCCACGATTATTGCAAACAGGTTTTCTTTACCAATATGTTTGGGCCCTGCATACATGTAATAGTGACCAATAGTATTTTATATTTTGGCAACTTTTTCAGGCTTTCCTTTGTCTAAAATGACTTAAACATCACATCATCATTGTGGCATAAAGTTGGGGATGTAGAAGTGATTTTATAGAGAGGAGCTGTCGGTAGTTGGTTTGAATTCATCTGAATATCCGATGTAAAGTTTGTTTGTATGTATTTTATTAATGTAGATGTTTTACTTGGACGAGTGGGAAGTCGAATCTGAGGAGGAGATTGAAATTGGACCTGAGGAGGAAAACAGAACTTGGAGCTTGTCTAGGTCAAAGGGTCATCAATGAAAATGACATGAATATTTGAAGCAGACTTACAGGAAAGCTTTCCAATACAAGGGTGTACAAATTCGATATTTAGTGCACGTGAACATGTTAAAACTGTTACACTGGATATGTCTTGGTAAACCAGAACTAAAAGGGTGAATGTTTTAAATTTCAAATAAAATATTTTTTGACCGTTGTCCCGTGTAACGCACGTGTTCCTTTCAGCTGTCACGCATTTTCGTCTAACTGTTTCTTTGTCTAGTAGCAAATATATGGAAGAAATATGTAAAGACAATTGCTCGTCACAGATCAGACCCATATTTTTTCTAGCAATGGGGGTTTGTACTCTCACCCATCAGCTTATGTTGGGATGGAATGAAGTGTGGGCGGGGGCAGGGGGAGGAGGGAAATGACCCCTACATGTATATGGATGTGGGTGTTCATTACATTCTGTACTACCCTTTGAGTCTGAGTTATATTCATGTCCCTAAGTATGGCAAATATACATCTCTTAGTGGAACACATATTTATCAATCTTGAGTCGCTAACTCGCTAAAGGTGTAAACTTTAATAATCAAATAATTAATTAATCATTATTAATTAATAACTCTTGCGTGGGGGACACGCATAACATGGGGCGATTTATCTGCGCTATTACCACTTGTATTTAGCATAATAGATATATGTTTCAGACGATGCTTTGCTCTCCTTGTGGTAGCTTTTTTTCTAGACTTTCTGGAATAAGGTGCTTATATATGTAAATTTACGCATGCGCTGAAGATCTATAGTACGTTACTAACAACTAGTACATCAACAAAGTTTTATACGGGGAGGCTTATACGGGAGGCTCCGCCTCGAGGTCCAAACCCTTACCCTTTCATATACCTTCCATAGAAAATGGTACCCTTTCACGTACCTACAGTTGAAACACTGCATCCCTTTACGACTTTTACTAAACTTTCTGCTTGAGTAGCCCCTTAAAATATTGGATGGATCAGCCGTCTGTTCAATATATTTTGAAAGGCCACTTTAAACACCTAAATGACAGTTTTCCCTACCCTTTTCTATACTGCAACTCGTGAAATCCCAACCTTTTTATATACCTCCAGCCTGAAAAAGCTACCCCTTTGGTCGGAGCCTCCCCGTATAGTCCATTATAGGGAGTACCCATCCACCCCCCCCCCCCCCTATAATATATATATATCTTTTTTAACCGGTTATAATCGGAAAGGTAGCTAAATCTGAAGTGTTCTTGGTCTTCTCAAATTGAATTGGAAAACAGCCGGAGCCGATCTACTATTTTTTGCCTTACAATAACTTCAGTATCATGTCGTCGTTTGTTAGCGACAACTATATGCCGATTATCCACTGAACGACATAAATCCTGCGATATTAATATATATAATAATATAGTGAAGTGTCCTAGTCTACAAGAACACGACTACGCAAGATGGCGGATGTCCAGAACACGTTTAATTATTGTGCACATGTGCATACATATAGACCAGATATGACTAATGCTACATCCCTCTTATTTTAGTAAAAATGAATGAATGAAACAATAATAACAAAATGAATTAAACAATAATAACAAAACGAATCTTGACGGCTGAGCTACGACAAAGTCATGTTTGAGCACAGTTATCAAAGTTAAACAAAGAGTCCACACAGTCTCTAGACACATTCTCTAGATCACACATTCTCTAGATCAAAATTAAACAAAGAGTCCGCACAGTCTCTAGTACTTTACATAGTCTTTGAATCTCTGTGGTTCTCTGATTGTCCTACCAGACCGAGTGGTAGTAGTGGCAGACATTTCATCTGGATTTTCATCTGGATGCATTTCCGAATGCCCAGGGGTATCTGCAACAGACGTTGATTCAGCTGCTGTCTCTGGCAGGTCATCATCAGTTTTGATTTCCTCTGCTTGGGACTCGCCAGTCTTTAACAGATGGCTCCGATTTCTTCGATACTCGCCATGCTCCGTTTCGACCTTGTAGGATCCAGGCAAAGGAAGAATTTGTGTGACTCTGGCAGGTTTCCATTTTCCGCCTTCCTTTACTCTAACAACCTCACCATCCCTCAATGGTGGCAATTCCTTTGCGCTTCTGTCATGCTGTTTCTTTTGCTTCCTTTGGCTTTCTTTTAGTTTAGGGAGGACCTCTTCGGATCATGAAGTTGGGGTTTCAGCATATCCCCAGTCACTGAATAGAGGTTCTCAAACGTCTTCCCATTAGCATCTGAGCTGATGACAAGTTTACTTCTTCTAATGGGGTATTTCTGTATGAAAGCAGGGCTTTGTATGGATCATCAGCTTTCTCTAGCATTGCTTTGAGGGTTTGAACCGTTTTCTCTGCTTGTCCATTTGACTGTGGGAAGGCAGGGCTTGAATTGACGTGTTGGAAACACCAGTCTTGTGAAAACTGCCTAAATTGCTCCGAACTGTAACATGGGCCGTTGTCAGACATGACGACTGATGGGGAGCCATATCTCGCAAACTGGGACTTCAAGGCTGCGATTACTTGCTATTGAGTTGAGCAAAGTCAGTTCAGGCCACTTGGAATAATAATCAATGGTAATGAGGTAGTTACGACCATTCTTATGTAGAATGTTTGTGCCAACCTTAGCCCAGGGCAGGGTGGAATCTCATGTGACTTTAGTGGTTCCGATTGCTGATTCGGCCGATTCTCTAGGCACACAGGACACTTCTTGATCTTCTCGGTTACTTCTGTACTCATACCTGGCCAGAACAAGATTTCTCGTGCTTTCGTTAATGTCTTGGTGATCCCCAGATGTCCCTCGTGTAATTTATCTAGCATCTCCCCTCTAAGGCCTTTAGGCGTGAATATCCTTTGGCCCTTCAAGATCAGTCCGTGAGCTACAGTAAGCTCATCCCTATAATTCCAGAACTCCTGCACCTTTGCTGGAACTTGACCTCTAGACTCTGGCCAACCAGACAAAATTACTCTTTGCAGCTCAGTCAGGACCTCGTCTTCTTTAGTTTCTTCTGCGTATCAGGCAATTGTGGATCTGAGATCATGTGTTCCACTAAGTTTATGTCTAACTGTTCAGCATTTGTCAACTGTTCCTCCAGATGGGCTCGAGACAGAGCATCTGCTAAATGGAGACTCGAACCACGCTTGTATACTAAATTAATTCCTGGATAGCGTTGAAGTTGGACCAGCATTCTTTGCAGGCGTAAGGGTGCTGCATGTAAAGGCTTTCTAATGATCGACACCAAAGGCTTTTGATCTGTCTCGACAGCAATTTCACGACCCACAATATACTCATCGAATTGGCACAACCAAATACCACAGCCAAAAGCTCCTTTTCAATTTGCGCATAATTCTGCTGTGTGGGCGTTAATGCTTTTGACGCATAGGCTACTGTCGGCCCTCTTGAATCAGCGCTGCACCAGACCTGTTGAACTTGCATCCACTTGTAGTGTTAACGCTTTCTTTCCATCATAGTACCCCAACACAGGGGAGAGGGCGAGAGCTTTCTTCACTTCCTCGAAACTAGCCTCCTGCTGTTCCTCTCAATGCCACTCTACATCCTGATGCACTAGCTGTCTCAAAGGTGCAGTAAGATCTGACATGTTTGTAATAAACTTACTAACATAGTTCACCATGCCAAGCAGTCTTTGAACACCAGCCTTGTCTGTAGGTCTAGGCATCTCGATCACAGCTCTCACTTTCTCTGGGTCTGTTTTAAAACCATCCTTTTTAAAGACATGACCATGAAACTTCAGTTCTTCCTGCTGGATATTACACTTAGACTTATTCAATCGGAGATTGTTATCACGGGCACGCTCCAAGACAGATCTCAAACGGCTATCATGTTCCTTCTTGTTACATCCTTGTGTAATTATGTCATCCATGATAACTTTCACGCCGGGCAACCCTTCAAAGACTTGCTCCATTCTGCGTTGGTAAACTTCCGGTGCAGATTTCATACCCATTGGCATCCTCAGGTAACGATACCTCCCAAATGGGGTGTTGAATGTCAGAAGTTTACTACTCTCCTTATCAAGCTGGATTTGGTAAAAGGCTTTGTCAGTATCCAAGGTTGAAAACTGTGTGGCTCCTGCACAGTTGGCCGTGATGTCATCCACTAATGGCAAAGGATAGTGTTCCCGTTTAATTGCACAATTAAGGTCCCTCGGATCCAAGCACACACGAATGGATCCATTTGGTTTATCAACACATACTAGACTGCTGACCCAATCGGCTGGTTCATTTAAGGGACTTTCTCTATGATGCCAACATTTTCCATGCGATCTAGCTCATCCTTTAATGGGCCTCGCTTTGAATGAGGAACTCTTCTGGGTGGGTGGACCACGGGGGGTACAGAGGGGTCAATGCGTATGTGGTATTTCTCCGGTAGGCATCCAAGCCCTTTAAATACTTCTGGGAATTCATCTAGGATACTGTCACTTCTGATAGTGTTTATGCGTTGGATTAGACCCAACTGCTCGCAGGATGCTCGTCCCATGAGAGGCATGTAATTTCCATCAACAACTTGAAAATAAACTTGATGCCTTTCCCCGCGCACCCAACAAGGCAACTCACACTTTCCCACTGGCTTGATACAAGTTTTTGAATAACTTTCTAATCTGGCTGACGATGGCTGCAAAGGCTCTGTTGTGATCTTGTCATACACAGTTTTTGGTAAGATATTACACTGGGCCCCAGTGTCCAACTTTAAAGGCTCCTTAATATTTCCAAAATCTACTGTTTCGATCCAGTCTTTATCTCCTGAATTAACTGCACCAATAAACATAGTCTCAGAGTCAGAGTCAGAGTCATAATCATGAACAGCACTCACCAGTTTCCTTGGCCCTGCGGCTGCACGGCACATCCTTGCGAAATGATTCAGTTTCTTACACTTGTGACAGCGTCGTCCAGCAGCGGGACATGAATTTTGTGCATGATAAATACCACAGTTCCCACAGGACGTCCCACCTTGATGCTTGCGTCCTTGACTACCGACATAATCCACATTCTCAACTTTGCCGCTCTCATCCTTTAAGCTTTTCATATGCTGCTTGCTTGTTTCGTCGATACGAGCTGCTTGTAATGTCTTCTCTAGATTCTGATCTCTTTCCATCAGTCTCCCCTTTGAACGCGGATTCTTAAGGCCCAACACTAACATAGACGTTGTCCAGGATTCCTCTTTATCTCCGAGGTCACAATTCTTGGCTAGTGTTCTCAGTGCGCTACAAAATTCGTCGACTGCCTCACCTTCTTGCTGTTTCCGTTCGATAAACAAATTTGACGATTAAAGTGCATTGAGGTCAACGGCGCACAATAAGCTTTGAATTTATCCTCCACTGCCGCGATTTTTTTGCGATCTCCCTCGGTAGCCCACACACAATTTGAATGAATTTCCACACATTCTTTGCCAAGCACATGGAGCAACGTGGCGACTTGAATTTTCTCATCCTTTTCACTAAGGCTGCTCGCCACTTTGTACAGGTCCCACGACATCTTCCATCTTCGCCATGCCTCGGCTTTATTCGTCGCTGGCACTCAATATCAGTGGTTCAGGCGGTTTCAGGTGCTCCATCCCACTTCTGACACCATGAAGTGTCCTAGTCTACAAGAACACGACTACACAAGATGGCGGATGTCCAGAACACGTTTAATTCTTGTGCGCATGTGCATACATATAGACCCGCTGACTAATGCTACATATAGTACTATAATAATAATAAACTTTTATTTAACCACGGGTTCCATTTCACAATTGTGCTCTTCAGCGGAGCCGTGCAAATTACAATTTAAAATTACAATGAATTACAATAAAATTAATAGCTAACAAATAGCAGCTAC
The DNA here is from genome assembly GCA_029204205.1 of Desmophyllum pertusum. Lineage (NCBI taxonomy): Eukaryota > Metazoa > Cnidaria > Anthozoa > Scleractinia > Caryophylliidae > Desmophyllum > Desmophyllum pertusum. Next base: position 512,000 of record MU825441.1, on the reverse strand, counting down.
AACAGCTAACGGTAATTATTACAATTAATTACAATAAAGTCATCTAATAAATATTACAATTCATTACAATAAAATCATCTAATAAATATTACAATTCATTACAATAAAATCATCTAATAAATAGTAGGTACGTACAATGATATAATTTATAAACTAGGAGCCTGCTTAGCTTGAGGTGATAGACGGTTCCACAAAACAGCTCCCCTATTGGCGAAACTCTTTTTGAGGGCTTCTGTCTTTGGTCTTGGTATAAATAAATTAACGTTTAGCATCTAGCCACTGTTTCGGTCAGAGATGACCTAAACGAGAGTATTAATTTGGAAAACGACAGGGTGTACGGTAAGATAATTATTTGAGTTTAAATACGTTAATCTGCCCTCGTACCCAGGCGTCGATCCTTGTTTGAGCGCGGTGTGCGCGTGGGGTTGTGGGACTGTTGCAGGCGAGAAGACGGACTTCGCCTCCTAACCATCAACCCCGCGCTCCCTCTTTTCCCCGCTCGCAACGGCGCGCCGCCGCCAAGGGACGAGGCAGTACGTTAATTACTTAGCGACAGAACCACCTGGTAACGCAATTTATTTTTTATTCGCTGGGCATTTGAAAAACCTGTTTTAAATTTAACTTGTCCACATCAAATCGAAATCCAAAACTCGATAATTAACCGAAATGTTTTTACATGTATTTATTTTAGTCAACGTGTTTGTTTCAGCGGGAACCACCGACCCAATTTTTTCAAAAAGTAAAAAAAAAAAAAAAAAATTATAATTCATTGCCTGCGACCTTTTCTCGGGTGTTACCAAGCTTAAAAATGCTTTGTTTATATCTTAAAATCATTCTGACATCTAAATCAGCCCAGTAATGACGTCTGCGAACACCTTTCAGAGTGATATCGGCTCGTTTCAAAATGGTGGTCATGGGAAAGATATAATCAAGGCTCTCTTGGAATTGTTGATGTGTTAATTAGTCAATACTTCGTTTCTCGGCTTTTTCTCGACCGACCCACTTTCACGAGAGAGAGGGCGATGGGAAACAAAACATTTTATGGGGATGGCCTAATGAATGAGTTGTAGACAATAAAAAACGCTTTTACTGTGTGGTGGGTGGATACAATTTTGCTTCCGAATTTTCAAAACCGGTCGTTTTCTAAGAAAAGACTCGAAAGTCAACAAACATTCCCGGAAAATCCGGCCGCGCACCAAACATCACCACTTGCCCCATTCGTACCCAAGTGGATTATATATTGTTCATTCGCTGCGAGGATCTTAATTTGCTGAGCCAGAACAACGGAAAGACATCCACTAACCATTCAGTTGGAGGCTTCGGAAAGCTTTAAACTGGGCGTTTACAGCGCACGCGACAATCCCGAAATGTAGTATGGGTAGTTTTAAGTTTACGGTTCTTGACTTCAGCATTTCAGGGAAATCTGAGAAAATGGCACTAGACGCCATGGACGTATGTTTGCGAGTGCTAAAAGAAAGCAACAGAAGTAGGTTCGACAGCTAGTGTCAGGAACGTACCTTGCTGATCATTTCCAGATTCCCGTTCGGGATTGTCGCGTGCGCTTTTTTCCGACAACCTTTCTCGAAACAGCTATATACTATTAAAGCTCGCCGTATGTAATGTATGTAAATTTTTCCGATATTATGTCAATACATAAACATTCTTCGCTTATCACTAATATAAGGAGTGGATCTCGATAAGCGTCCTTACAGTTTTTTTGGAGGTAGTAAGCTTTATTTTATTTTGAGTACACTTAGACCGTGAGCTCATGTCAAGGTAAGAAAAAGCCAGTATCAGGCCCATTTTTAGCGTGACATCTGTAAAGAGAATGTAAGGTGCGCGAAAAATTGGCCTGATCGCAGGTTACACCAGGACCCGGTACCTTTGTATTGTCCGTTGGCCCTTTCATGTTCTTACACATAGTCTAGATCACAAGTTATCCTCCAGCATTGTGTCAAGTAATATGCTCTAACATATAACAGTTTGCAGCTTTACTGGTTGTTAAATGTTGGCTAATGCATGTGTGCTCACAGCCCATGCCCGGAACACAGCACAATGATGAATGCAAGGCCAGTGCTCATACCTGGACTGCAGCTTGATCTGGAGTCCAACCTGCTCACATCTCGGAACGGACGAATGTCCGCGGACAAATATCCGTGCATATTTTCGCGCCAAATGGCGGTTCAGCTGCTCATTAATATCATTTGCTGTGTAAAAACTCGCGCTTGGTTTAGAATAGTCCAGACGCGAGCGTAGCGTTGCGTGACAGAGAGGGCCAGAACTGGACTAGGTTTAGAACTGCATGTCCTCTATATTAGAGTACGGACGGACGAATGACGTCACGAATGGCGGGAAAACACGCGCGGGCGCCCTGCTCCATCACGAATCCTTCGCATCGCCTTCTCAAAAACAGAGAAATATTTTCATCAAACTGGATTATCATTTGCCCTCGAAGCGACTTGCAGCAGGAATAATTCAGATTGTTTTCCTCGTATCAGGAAAGAAAAACAGATTAGTTTTTTAAATATTTGTTTTTCTAAACATTCGCTGAGTTGAGCCGTAGTTTATTTCAAGCCATTTATTTTTCGCAAAATTGTGTTTGGGTGCATAAAAACACTGGCCTATACTGTTGACATAATCAGTTTTTCGTACATTCAAGTGAAATCGAGAAGCGAATATCTCCGAAACTATGGAAGTTATCAAGAGAGAAGCGATCGAGGTGCTGCCTCGATCTCCCTTCAGTAAAATCCTCCAGCAAGCTACCACAAACGTTTACATTAGTTATCACTAAAATGGATTTTATTTGAATAACATTTTAATTATCGATCGGTTGAAGTCAAAAACTCGAAAAAATGACAGATGACTGATTCGCTCAAAAAGTTCCGTTCTCGTTTTAATTTAATGATACAGTTTCTTCAGCCATATTAAAGTTATAATTCAATGTTTTCTAATTCAGTGGCAACGACGAAAAGATCATGGTACCATGTACGATCACATCACGCTTTGATCAAACACACGAAAAGAGCAGTCAACTTTGAGAGCTCATTATGAAAATGTAGCGACTGTTTGAAACTACAGTCGAACCTCCCGTAAGCGGACACCCTGGGGACCAGAAAACGTGTCCGCTTAAGAGAGGTATCCGCTTATGGGAGGTTAAAAGTGTAATGTTTGTATGTAGCTGGGAACATGACCAAGTGTCCGCTTACGAGAGGTGTCTGCCTACGGGAGGTGTCCGTTATGGAGGTTCGACTGCACTTTTCTTCATAAGAGGGAAGTATAAATGAGCCATAATAATAATTTTCAGCACGCACGCTATGTTCAAAAATTATATGACAAGAACGAACACACTTGCCCTTTTTATACTAGCTAAGGCCATCCCCATAAAATGTTTTGTTTCCCATCGCCCTCTCTCTCGTGAAAGTGGGTCGGTCGGTCGGTCGGTTAAAAAAAAAAGGAATAAAGAAAAGCCGAGAAACGAAATACTGACTAATTAATACATAAATAATTCCAAGCGAGCCTTGATTATATCTTCCCCGTGACCACCATTTTGAAACAAGCCGATATCACTCTGAAAGGTGTTTCGAAGACGTCATTACTGGGCTGATTTAGAAGACAGAATGGTTTTAAGATATAAACAAAGCATTTTAAGCTCGGTAACACCCGAGAAAAGGGGCGCTTTTTCATTCGACCAAAAAATTAGGTTTGAAAATTCCGGAAACGTTAGGACAACCTCAAGAGGTATACCCAAATTTCCGAAACTTTTTTTTCCCCGAAACTGCGCCCAAGGTCGCAGGCAATGAATTATAAAAACTGCATGGGTCGGTCGGGCGATGGGAAACAAAACATTTTATGTGAATGGCCTAATGCTCGTATCATAAAATCCTTATCGCCGGCTTACCTGGCTTCAAGTGGAGAGTTGTGGTCTATGCAGTAGTCTGTGAGTCCTAAATGGTGGCTCTTTTTCTTCGGCGATAATATTGTTTGAAAGTGTGTACATTCATTCATACGGTATGTATTCGCTATCAAATGTGACAAGACATGCGAACTCTCGTGTTTATAATATTCGCGGGTAATTTTTGCTGGACATCCATTTTCTCTCGTGGATAAATCTCTCGTTATTGTTGAGGCATCTTGCATTCTCGTCCCCAGAGTCCGCGATCCTTTGGTCAACACCAAGGAATCTAGGACTCTGGCGGGGACAGATAGAACGAATTTTTTTGATTGGCTGTTGAAACAATGAACAGACAATAGAAAACGAGTACTCTGCGCAAGCTCAGAAAATCGGTACCAGCCAGAGGTCGTGATTTCTTGGTGCTGACCAAAAGGATCGCGGACTCTGGGAACGAGAATGGGCATCTTGATGAATGCTTCCTCGAACAGAAGTAGCCACAACAGATCAGCGAAGCGATCAACGAAATAACTCACTAAGAATACTCGATGCTTTTGTTGAAAACACAGCAGAGTAGCCGTCAATTTCATTGATTATAAGAGAGCAGCTGATTGGCTGGACTTCCGCAGCTCATATAAGGTGATCGCTGATTGGCTGCTTCTTGAATCCGACCCGTTGTACCAAAATTCTCGAATGGCTACGCGAATATGTGTTCTGCCTCAGCAGAACACATATAAAGCAAATAGATTCCATTTAGCCGTGGTACCTGGGTATATAGTCTATTTACTTGGGTTGACCAGCCTTCCCTTGGTGGGAGAAAACATTGATAGGTGCTTCTCAAACTCATTTTAATAATTCATCAAGTTAAAACAGAGGAAATCATAACCGTGTCGGAGGTTTGGATACCTGGTCTTATATAGCATAGACTTTTACGATTTAATTTCTCCGTCTGCTCCAATGTTTTTGTTTCGATTGAGAAGATATATCAAACACTCGAGATAGTGTTTTATTGGCTATCCAAACACCTCGAATTTCGTCAAAAATACTCCGCTGCCCGTCGTATTTTCAACTCTCTTCTCGGTGTTTGGATATCCCGATGAAACACTGTCTCTTGTGTTTGATATATTACTTTAGTTTATATAGCCTCAGTGTAGCATTGTACTCACTCATGTTAATTGTCAAGGTTATAAAGAGGTTTTCCACTTACCAAAATAGTTTTAATTGAAGCATTAAAGGCATTAACATCTAACACATTTTCCCAGGAAGGGGGGGGGGGGGGGGGGGGGGGAGGGGGGGGGATTGAGACAGGGACTGGGACCGAGAAACCGTGTTTTCTCACAACTTGCAAAGCGATTAATTTTGTTTTGGTCAGCGCTGTTTTCATAAAGCCTCTTTTCACGCGCGAAATTAAATAAACTATTTCGCGATTATTCCAACACGTTCAATTTGTCCAATGTGGCCGAACATTCCAGGAGCTGAATTCGTGAGTTCAAGTCCAGGACAGAAAAAGGAAAATAACCATCACGTGTTCACGTTCCATTATACCGTGAATTTGGACATTTGACGTTTTTGTTTTGCATAGGACGGCAAAGTAATGTAAATGCAAAACGCACGTGCGTTTTGTTTTGATAGGAAGCACGTTTTGTTATGCATAGGACGGCAAATAAATATGCAAAACACACGAGCAGAATATTGTACTACTAATTAAACCTGTTGTTTTTTGACGTTCTCGTTGTCGTCGCCGTGGTTGCATCTTGAAAACGAAAAACTCGAGGAAGAAAATGTATCTGGTTTAAGGGATCACAAAGTGAAAAAATACAATAATCATTCTTATTATACGACATAGCATTTTAGAGTGCGAATACGCACCAAAACGAATGCAAATATGAGACCGTATTACACGGGTCTTAGTCCCCCTGACCGCGCGCCTACGGAAAACACCGTTGAAAGCCTATATTTTAGAAAATAATTGTCGTATAATAAAAAATTTATTCAGCGGAGAGTTGTGTAATACGATTGGGCATTTTTACACGTCAGTTATTTTTTCTCGCCTAAAGGCTCGAAAAAATAAAAAACTGACTCGTAAAAATACCCAGCCGTATTACACAACTTTCCGCTGAATAACCTCTTTATACATCGATCAGTACGCACTTCCATTGCCTCGTCAGCAGCCATATTTTTTTTACTTTACACAACTTCTACGCACGCGCAGATAATGAATCCGCTGGCTAAAGTTGTGATGATTGCTTTGCAAGTTGTGAGAGCGTGGTTTGGATTTGATTTAAGAGAATGTATGGGAAGTAGCTACCCCCCCCCCCCCCCTGCATTTTCCCTTCATCCTTGTACTTCCCTATCATAACACTTTAACAAAGCATTTTATCTTGTCCTTTTTGCCATCCCATAAAAACTGGAAACGAAGATGGTTTAAAATTCCCTTTAGAGCGCAATACATAAAAAATGTAGTCTTTGGCAAAGGAGTTAACATGTGGACTAATTGCGTTGAAAGGAAAACTTTTAATGGTATGCTATACCACAAACCCGCCCTCCTGGCCGAATCGGTTATATAAACTTAAATATAATTACCACCAACAAAATAATTTTGACAGAAGCCTTATTATTGGAATTTTAGGTACATGTTTTTACATACAAGTTATATGCCTGTTAAATAATGAAATTTAAACACAAATATGATTAAATATTTTCACAAAATTATTCATATCTGATTGAACAGCAGTAGATCAGCCCCAGGGTGGGAGGGGTACTCAGGTATATAAGTGAAAGGGACGTGCAAATTAATTTTAAGGTTTAGGTATTGGAATTAAAAAATAAATTAGATTATAAATTTCCTGGCGGATTTTTGGGGGTAAAAAAATTTGGCAGGGTACTCTATGCAGACCAAAAAAAGCGGCTTTACGTTGTGGGCCTTTGGACTTTTTGGGGTCTAGTTTTAGCCTGATGTACCTTTTTGGGGTCTAAAAATTTGGCCTCATTCGCCACCCCATCACTAATACACCTGAGTAGCCCCCTTTGGAGATCAGCTACAATCAAAGACACTTCTACTCTCCCCTGCCCTCTCAATGTTGGTTTACAAGATTTCATAACAGAATAGCAAGAAACAGGAACGAAAGTAAAGTGACACCAACTAATTGTGTCTCTGACCATAGTTAATAGAGGGAAATAGTTATGAAGCCCGGCAAACTTCAAAGAGAACAAACAAAGAGGCCAAGATTTATGTTGGAAGGTCCACGACCGTGCACAATCTTTTGTTTTGCGGTGGTTGAATTACGTAACCGAAATGTTTCTATTGGTTAGTTTCCTTACATGTAAATACACGTTAACACCTATTGTATTTTGTCAGGTTTTGTACACGGTCAAGGCCAAAAAAGCGAACGAAATATATAACAAAGAACTTTGTCTGGCTTCATAACCATTTCGCTCTATTAACTATGCTCTGAGTGTAGCTCTGTTCCTCATAATCCCTCGAGGGCTTCCAAAATCCGAATAGCAACCATGCCAACGGATTACACTGAGAATTTCGACATTGAATACCAGAATAAATTACCAGAATAAAGTGTTGGCCCGAAGGATTTATTCTGGTAATTAATTCTGGTATTCAAATGTATACATTATCGGTGCAATCCGTCAAATTTTGTTGTGAATTACGATTTCGTTAGAAATATAAAATAAATATAAATAATATTAATAATAATATGTAATATATATTGAAATTTACAATCACGTAGTGCGACTTAGGTTTTTACATTCAGTAAAAGGAGAAAACTAACTATATACTTTTTACAGGAAAATCTTACAAATGTGATTTGTAACAATATTTACAACAATACATTTATCTCACTTTGTCTTTTACAATTTCTTATAAATTTATATTTAAAGTAATAAATAGTAATCTAATTGTATATATAAATAATTTAAATATAGTTGAAAATGTAGGGAAATGCCTAGGGCCTCCAATTATATTGTATAGGACTAGTAACTGACTAGTAACACTAAAAACTATATTGTATAGGACACGTTTTTAGAAAAAAAAGCCATGTGCACTGGCGCACATTGTGGGAAAACAGCTGCGCTCAGTTTTACAATTAAACTTTGAAGAGGTGGACTGAATTTTTCTTTCCTTCCCAGCCTTATTTGGGTCGTCACGCAACGCGAGTGGGGATACGCATTGCGTGACAATCATCACCACAATTAGCGCGCAATATGCAAGACAATCATGACGTGATTCCCTTGTCCGCTACAATATTCGACTTCTACAATTCCGAGATCTAGAGCTTTAGAAGGTAACATCTTCCACATAATTTTAGCTGATGAGTTTATATATAAAATGATTGAATTTTTCATTGAGAATAACAAGTTTCATTTTATTAAAGTACATATAACTATTTTATTCAAATTTAACGGGTTGCTTCCAAAGCACCGAGTACGAACTAAAAAAAATGTATTTAGGTATGATATCATACAATAAGCTTTCCCACTAAAAAAGTATTTACAAGTAAGTTATGAAAGCACGAGTGCGTTTATTATCTCGAGGTGTTCATTTTTTTTTTTGCCGAAGGTTACATGTACCGTAAGCTCACCCAAAATAGAGCCAAGTATTTGTCAGTCTATTGTATAAGAGATTATATTTCATTGCTGGTAGACACCACACGCTTTACCAGTCTATTATTTTAATTATATTATGCTTTACCTTATTGTTAAAAACCTAGAAGCTACATCGACCACCGGCTTTCACTTTCCTCAGAGGTTTGTTGACCCGTGTATTGCCACTGTGAAGGAAGCTTGTCTTGTTAATCTGTAAAAACAACAACAAACACAACAAAATATAATCAAATGGTAGAAATAAAAGTTGCATGAAACATGATGTCCAATTGACTATAAACACACTGGCTTGTTTCGTGATATCTATGTCGATAAGCAGCATTGTGCTCAAAATACTGAACACTTTTGTATATGTAACGCTGTGTGATAGTAACTTCGAAAATCCACCTTCGTCATTCCACACCAAAAAATAACGAGCTATAACGTAAGTATATTAGCTCCCCGGAATATTAAGCCCCTCAGACACAAAACCCGCTCCCACACCAAGACTCCCCAAGTATAACAATTTTATTTCGCTGAAAAGAGTGATCTAAATTAATTCAGGATGCCCCCTTGCTGCAACATTTATTTGGTATTTTATATAGTTACGCTACGAGAAAGATCTGATTAATCGGAAAAAGAATTCCGCACACTGGTCGGACGTTCTACCACTGAGCTACAGGAGACTCGTGGGAGCTTAGGCCATATAACTAGGTTCAAATGTGACAAACATCCCGCATACTGCTAAAATTAGTTTTGTCGATATGTAAAATATGTACGAAAAGAAACGTATGTTTAAGCTTGGAAGAAACTCAATAAGAAAGACTGGTGTGCCACTGACTGAATGATATCATTGTGTTTATACCAAGCTTAACATATACCATAATTTATTTTCATGCTGAGATCATACGCGTTTGATGTCCACTTTGACGTTCACAATTTATACAGAGCTTGTTTATAGATTGATATCGTTTGGATCAAGGACTTTAAATCTCATATGAAGAACAACTACAAGGTATTTTTATTTGCAGCTTAACAATTTCAAGATGCATACATTCCCCACTCCCCACCCGTCTACCGCAATCCCCTTCGAAAATAAGGCCAAGAAAAACCCCAGGACGTATCTTCGGAAGGGTATGGTATTGAAATAACATAATCAATTATGTTATATTGGATACAAGAGGCCAAATAATTCAATGGGAGTCTTACCATAAACTATACTCTGCATCTTTTGAACCAGGGCTTCACACTGTCTCTCCCAGCTGTACTGCTCTTCGTAACATGTCCGCAACCTTTGAATCTCTTGAAGTCGCTCCGCTCTGTCTTTCAGACGGACAGCTGCGATTGCCTTGGCCCACTCTTTAGGGTCGGCGGATTCCACCACAAATGGCTTGCCTGATGGTAGATCACGCAATGCATCTCCAAAACCCGAGTTACCACTCACAAGAATGGGAAGACCAGCAGACAAGGCTTCCAGCGCAGTCAATCCGAATCCCTCTGTCCTGGACGGCATGATGGCAAGATCAACCTCGCAAAACAACTCTTTTAATATTTCCAATCTTTCCTTGCCTTGCACAAACTTTCTGACAATCAGCTGATCTTTAGAGATTCCACTCTGATTCCACAAGTTTTCTGCGACTTCGTCTTGTTTTCCATCAGGAGCGCCTACAGAGATCAAACGGTAAGAGCTGTCTTTCAGCTCAACTATTGCTTTCGCAGCAATGTCATATCCTTTGATACTGAAGTCTTCAGGATCACCCCGGCCAAAGATCAACACCTTAAACTTGTCACTCTCGTCTGGTGCTTGTTTTATAGCTGCAAACTCACTGAATATGCCTGGCGTCAGCTGAATTATGTCTTGGTGTTTCTCGCACGAGCGTAGGTAAGAAGAGTAGGCCTTCTTCAACTTGGGTCCAACTGCTACAACAAGATTTGCCAATTTACATAAGTCTATTTCGGTTCTGTTTTTCTCCTCGCCTTTGGAAATGGCTTTAGGATAGTTTTTGTGCATTCCGAGTTCTTCAGGCGCAGTATGCACCACTTGCACCCACTTACAACTGTGCGACTCTGTGATAAATTGGGCTTGTTTACCAAGCTTCCCTCCATGACCCAGTACGATGTCAATGACAAGGTCTCTTGGTGGGGAGATCAACCAGTCAAGGCGATCATTGTACCCTGGGCGTTCGTTTGCTTCTCTAATGGATACGTTGTGACTTAAAGCGGCCATCTTATCTTTATCGGAGCAGGCAGATTGTGGCACTAAGAGAGTGACTTCTACTTCCTTGGCCAATAGTATCGCAAGCTGTCTATTTATGGTTGACAATCCACCCTCAGATGAACTCCACTCACTGGCCAAGAGGGTAACTCTCAATGGTGTGTCGGACGTCCCTGAATTTTCTTGTGCTATTGAACCTTGTGATGTTCCAACTCCAGTGGTATTGCAAGGAGACGAACCCTACAAGAGAATGACGATGCATTTATACTAATGCCTGCAGGGCAAATTTCTGGTTTCATGTTTTGAAAAGACGATGAGATAAATAAACGTTTTGTATGCAAGACGGCATTCTTTCAGACATCTTCTCCTCGATGCTGCGTTACTACTTCATTGTGGTTTAATGGACTTGCCCTTCACGGAAATCAAAAAGGAGGAGACCTAAATGTTTCTATATCTGTTGGAAGGTTATTTCCCAAGCTTGTCAGAATGTGTGAATGAAGTTAAAGCCTGCATAGTAATTGGATAATCAAACGAGACTTACCTGTATGGTGAAGTTTGAGTGAGATTCTATCACATGACATCAGATTGATCAGAACGCTAGGAGATCACATGATACAGCACGGCGCTTGCACAAGTCATTCGTAAAAGACACTTAATGGGAATATCAGGCATCTCACACAGCCATATAAGCATGTCTCAGCTATGCAACCAGTACCAACCCCAACCGGCACCACCCAAGGCCAACAAAGGGCGGGAAACCAATATGTGGTGGGCATGTGATCTCCCAGCCTTCTGATGTCATGTGGTAGAATCTTAATCACACTTTAACTTACAGGTAAGTCTCGTTTAATCATCCAATTACCATGCCGGCTTTTTAAAGCCTGCACGCTTGACGTCCTTTGAATGGACGAAAGTTTCCGGGTTATGACGGTCTTACGTACTTTGCGTACAAGGTCGCACACCGGGGGGCTAGCCTGAACTTAAAAGTTCAGGATCAGCTTCTAAAAGTGTTTGGTCACTTATAGGAACACTAAAAAACTCCACTGGGGGTCTTCTACAGATTAAAATACAACAGAAGAAACAAGATTATTACGAAGGTAGATCATCGCAGTGAAAGATTTACAACTTAAGCAGTTGTAAAGATACTGAACATGAAAACAATTCAGGCTTAAACACGGAGCGAGCCTATAAAAGGACTGGAAACAGCACTTTGTTGGCTTCAATTTATCGCAAATGGCAGAAGAAATAACGGTCGTGAGACAATTGAACGTTTAAATGAGATGTTTCTTTGCTCAATTCAAAGAACTGGTTAATTATTTTGGGGCAAAACACTACAAAATCTTTTATTTTGATTTTAATAAGTTTTAAAGGTGGAAGAAGATAAACCTGAACGGGAGTATTGAACGTCGACCCAGACCTAAAAATTCAAATTCCGCATGTCAACCATGTTTACTTTAAAAAGCAAACTGACTGAATCCTACAATTAAGGTTTCATTTCGATATCTTTTAATTATTAATTGAGAAAAGCAAGAACTGAACCGAGTTATGTAGTTTTGAGCTGGGTTTGGCAAGAGTTTCAAATAATACGCGAACATATGTTTACTGTTGTTCTCAGAACACGCTAGCAAGTTCGCCGAGTGCCGTCTTCACCTCTATTTTATTCTCGCTTTAGCACCAAGCATTTCGCCTCTCCCATCTTTACAAATTTCTCCATTCAAAAAATCGGCCAAAAACTGTAGAGATTCCCCTTCATATTATTAAATTCATTGAACACTACGTACAGTGTACATGTCTCAGAACTGCCGTAAATATGCTTGTATCCGTTGACTTGCCGAGAACAAAATCGCAACGAGCAAATACACTGACCGGCAAAATAGTACAGAAATCAACTTGTTGAAATTAAAAGCTGCGAAATCTTTAATTGTTTATTCGTTTTCTTTCACCCTACCTTTTTTAGCACATCATATAAATTTCTTGTCCCTGCTTGTCGAGTTGTGCGTAAACTATTTTCGAAGTGATTTTATTTTATAGAAGCTCATTCTAACTGGCTTTGTTTCAGCGATGCTAACCAATGAGGCACTTTCATTGTGGACTATGATTGACAGGCTGAACACCTCAGCCTCGCTTTATAGGATCGCTCGTGTTTAAACGGGATTCGAATCCACGACCTTGCGATGCCGGTGCAATGCTCTTACCAACTGAGTTATCAAGCCTGCTCGTCTATGATAACAACCTACGAGAAGCCATTGTGCGTACAGTCTTGTGCAAAAGTAATGCAAACGAATTTCAAAGAATTTTGGACCTTTTCAAGGCTTTTCGGCGAGTTAACAAATTGACGTCAGTTTTTTATGCGTCTGTCTTGTTATTGATCATGAATTGCGTCATAACATTGTCAAAGTAGCTGTGGATCCACGAGGCGAGGCCGAGTGGATCCGCAGACTTGATCCGGATTCCATTCCAATCAACTTCAACGTCCAAACTACAACAAATACTGTTCTCTTACGCTTTACCGTTGAATTAATTCTCAGTCTACCGATTGAAAGCAACCTGTGAACGACTTTTCGTGATTTACGCCTCAAAGAACTCCTGTTCAGATGTAATTTTTTCCACTTTACCGAACTGACTGACAACGCTGCTATTTTGGCGAAATTTTGAAGCCTTTCCGCGCGCGATTATACGTCATTCGCGTGTCTGTCCTCTTATTAACAATAACAATTAGCCAATGAGCGCGCGGGGATTTTGACAGTTATTGTAAAAAAAATGATACTGATACTTGATACTGCGAAAAACCGCAACCTTTCGCATCCTCGAATTTTCGCTGGTTCAAAACGAGATTTCGCCATATTCTTTTTGAGGTGATTCGAAGCTTTCCGAAATTCCGACGAAATTTCGACGAACAAAGCAAGAAAGTCATCGAGATTCGTTTGCATTACTTTTGCACAGTAAATGTAGAGAGCTAGAGCGAGCGAAAAGGAAAGCTGAGTACCTCTATCGAATCAGCCTTACCTTTAAATCTCTTTTTAGAGGCGGCAATCTAAAGTTCAAGTGACACAATAAATGCCGATCTTTATCGTTTGGGGGGCTGTTGTAAAACTCCACTGTGAGTTCCTCGTCACTGGTTACGCGAACTGAAACTGGTTGTCCGTGTCCTTCACGTTCAAACCTGTTTAAAATATATATATTGAGGACAGCTCGTAAATGATGAAATAATGTGAACAATTTGCCAGTGCTGTTCACATTTTAACCCCCGTAATTAGAACCTAAAAGAAACCGTTTCTGTACTGGTTAAGGTGACGCAGGACCCTTGCTCTCATTATGTATGTATTTATTTATAGAGTATGCACGAACCATAACGACTGATGCCGACAATACGCGAAATATTTATGAGGATATTTTTTTTACGTTCTTAATAATGTATTCAATAAATGCTGTTTTCGGGGTATTAGTAATTACACGTGCGATTGAAATATTCAGGTACGAGCTTGTTGTGCATTTCACTCTCGAAAAATACTATTTCGAGAGCTCGTTGTTTCAACTGAAAAACGGTATTTTTTACAGGTAATTCAAAATTATCAAACCGTAATCCATCGCCACTAGTTGAAACGTAAAAAGGTGTACACGTGTATTTACGGTGGTTCAGTTTGTTTCGATTAAAGCATTTCAGTGCACAGAAATTGCAATGTAAATCAACAGCGTTCGGCACACGTGGCGCGTTTCTTGCGATTATGGCTATAGCCTGCGAGCAGGCTATAGCCATAACCCTTCAGGGTTAACCCTACAGTGTTTGATTGCCTTCCTTCGAGCGAGAACAGTTCAGGTCAGTTCAGCTTTGCCCGTAACCAGTCGGCATTAAAGCGAAAACGTCTCTCCCTTCAATAATACAATTGACTGCGCTTGAGCTGTATAAACGCAGGTTCAGAATTGATCAAAAGCTTGCGAAACACTCTTGAACAAAACAATAATTGAACCGACTATCTTTTCCGTTGACCTTGGTTTCCCTGGTTTTTGTCACAATAATTGGATCTGTCATTTTGGACCAATCAGAATGCTGCGTTCGTGGACGAACGCAGGACATTCGAGAAACCGGGCCTTACGTGCAGGCTCTCGTTTCGGCCCACGCCCTCGCGCTCCGCGCTCGAACGTCACGCAATACTGAGGATGACAATCGCGCTCCGCGCTCATCGCGCGTACGAGAGCCTGCTCGCAGGCTATTATGGCTAGAACACAGAGAGGGAAACTATACCGAAAGTCAGGAAGAAATCAAAAACAGCGCTGTAAACGTCAATCTACAATTACGAGGGCTGGATTGGAGCTAAAGGAAATATATAACAAATTTAAGAACTTGCATGCTGAAAATTGCGAAAAATAATTTATCCACTTGTTTTTTTTTATATAACTGGCGATGGTATGTATCAGGCCTTGCCTTTCTCTTGTGCAATACAAAACTCTCGAAATCTTCACTCACTACGCGGTTAATTACCACGTTATTGTACTTATTTTTACGGCACGTGCACTGGAATACGGCAAATTATCATAATTAGATTCACAGCTCTAAAGGCGTCGTTGTTGAATATATTATTGACTCGTGTGATCTTCGGAGACGGGAAAAACTACAACTTTGTGTCCAAGCTTTCGTCGCGGATATAGAATTTCCGGAATTGATACTCGAGGAAGGTAAACTTAGTACATTGTATTGTGATGTGACAGAAGCGGAATTTCAAAAAAGCCTTTCAAAAAGAAGATCGAACGTTTCAAAGTCTAATTTTCACATTTTTACTCCCTTAGATGCTAACAACTTTCAACGAGTCTTGAAATTGCAAAATCTGCTTCTGTCACATCACAAAAGAGGTTATTATCTACCACTAGGTAATACAAACATTTAATTTAGAACGCTTCTCAAGTTGAAAGCTTGGACACAAAAATTGCATGTCCGCAATTCAAACTTTAGAAGCTTAAAGTATCACCGTACAGCGCGATCTGCCAGAAAAAACACAATCATGATATAGTTCCATCATCCGCCAATATCCCTATTAAGTTTCAGCGGAATCGACTTTCAAAATTCGGAGATTTGAAGGTTGAGAAGACAACACCCACCCCAGAAATTAAGCTTATGAATTTATTCATGTGCAAGGGTCCTGCGCCACCTTAAGTGCCAATGTAAGATGATTCAAAACAGGTCTGGATGAGCATAAGCTCAAATTGTTGAATAGGTTTGACACTGACTCTTTGTTAATGTTGTTGTTGTTGTTGTTGTTGTTGCTGCTGTTGAGCTGTAGACGTTTTGGCTAATTCTTAAGCCTTCACTCGTTTAAAGAAAGCTGTGGTTGTGCGTGATTTAGCCTGCGTGGCAGGCGTATAAAGGGGAGGGAGGAGGGGAGTTCGAGCGCGAAGCCCGAGCGCGCGAGAAAAGAGCGCGAAGCGCGATCGGCGGGAGGGCTTAGGGAACGCCTGCAACTACGCTATTGTTTTTTCAATCTTTTACGTCCAGATTCTGGACGCAAAAATCGTGATTCGTCAGAATTAATGAAATGTCAATAAAGCAGTTAATCGGTTGTTCTGATTGGTCAGTTATATGTCATTTAAGTATTTGAATGATTCCAGGTTGTTATCAATTTACATGCAACCGCCAGCCGGACGGATAAATCGAGAGACGATCGCTTTGAGCTACTTGAATTGTACGGGAATCACTTTCTTTATTGGAAGAAAACGGCTTTAGCCTTGAATTAAAAGTGGAGGCAGAGGAAAGGGTCACGTCACACGATATTCCACAACTAAAGTACAGCTGTATTCGAAAGCAAAACACGCACTTATAACATCATGCTGGGAAAGAAAGTTATTCGGGTTCGTCACGCCGGTCAAGACTCTCGTCAGAATGTCTCGCAGTCAAAGACAACCTTTTACGGTGGCCCACAGGGGCAATACAAATTTATCTATTCCAGTACAAATATATATATTCTAGTACAAATATATATATTCTAGCACAAATTTATCTATTCCAGTACAAATATTTATATTCTAGTACAGATTTATCTATTCCAGTACAAATGTATGTCCCAGTACAAATAGATATATTCCAGTACAAATATTTCAAATATTTCCACGCACAAGGCCTGGGGCCAAACATCCATGCAGCTGTGGGGCTATTAACCTCGACGTTTCCGACAACTTTTGTTCGCAGTGTGGAGACTAGTCCAGTTCTGGCCCCTCTCTCTTTTGTCAGCGTTGCGTGACAGAGAGAGGGCCAGAACTGGACTATGTGGAGACATGAACCGAACGTTTCTGAGGAAAGGCAGCTAATTGAATAGTAAGAGAGGCCACGGGTATAAAACGATCGTCCATTTGCTTTCGAAACAACACGGGATTGATATGTGCGAGCAAACTTTGAAATCCCGTTTACATGAGTATGGACTACGCCGTAGATTGCTCCACACGTTCCTGTCTCCACACTGATGACAAAGTTGTCGGAAACGTCGAGGTTAATAGCCCAAAGCTGCACGACATCGTGGCAGCCATGTTGTTTTTCCCTGGATGTTTGGCCCCAGGCCTTGTGCGCGGAAATATTTGTACTGGAATATATATTTGTACTGGGACATATATTTGTACTGGGATAAATATATTTGTACTGGGATAAATATATTTGTACTGGAATATATATTTGTACTGGAATATATATTTGTACTGGAATGTATATTTGTACTGGAATAGATAAATCTGTACTAGAATATAAATATTTGTACTGGAATAGATAAATTTGTACTAGAATATATATATTTGTACTAGAATATATATATTTGTACTAGAATATATATATTTGTACTGGAATAGATAAATTTGTATTTCCCCTGTGGGCCACCGTAACCTTTCGCCAATTAATAGTTCGGAGAAAATATTATGAGAAAATCATTCCACTTTTCTTCAGAAGTTTTTCATTCACGGAAAGCGAAGCTAGACTTGCAATACACTGTATTTAATGCGTGACGGAAGTCGGAATGTCTGTTGACACTTTCGCATTCACGTGAAAATTATAAAACTGTGTTTATTTATGCATAGTTAATAGAGGGAAATGGTTATGAAGCCCGGCAAAGTTCTTTGTTATATGTTTTTGTTCGCTATTTTAGGGGTTGACCGTGCACAAAACCTGACAAAATACAATAGGTGGTTACGTGTGTTCAAGCAACGAACCAATAGAAAAGTTGCGATTACGTAATTCATGCATAGTGTATGAGCGCAAAACAAAAGATGTGCACGGTCATGGACCTTCCAAACCTTCCTCTTTGTTTGCTCCTTTGAAGTTTGCCGGGCTTCATAACCATTTCCCTCTATTAACTATGGTTTATGTTTTTGTTATCTTAGTCTATAGAGCGGTTTTTAATTGTGTCGAAATAGTGTCGAAAGTAAACAAGTGTTTGCTTTGGTTTTGCTTGACTGCGCGCTTTGATTGATTCGATAAACTCGCGCCACTTTCTTAACCAATCTGATGTCAAACTAAAACCAATTGTGAGTCGTGACTTGGTCGCACGCGTTTTCGCGCGCTTGGCGTCGGTTACATGAATTTGCTTCGAGTTATGATTAGTTTCTTGTGTTTCTTTCGTCTGTTGTGAATGACCAGAGTGATTACTTTGGTTTTAGTTTTACTACACTTAATTGAAAACCGCTCTAGGTTCGTTCCTTACATTAATTTTGTCATGTACAAACGCACCTGAGATGAAAGTTACTCGTGTCATCTTCGTCAACAGCTGTAATCCCGTGTGAGAGAGAAAACGTATGCCTTGTCGTGCCCCGGTATCATCTTTACTATTAAATCCGATTCACTTAGAGGCTTAAAAGGGCCCTGATGTTCTATCTGGTCTGCTTCCGGATCTCGAAGGTGAGAGGGGCAGCAAACGAGGTACAAAACAATGTCTCGCGAATCAGGGCGTTTTACTGGAACGGAAATAAGCGAAGAACACCGCCAGCTGTGGCTGGTTCTGAATAAGGTTTGACATATATCCAATAGCCCCAGTAAAGAATCTTGTGCACAAGTCACGAAAGCCAAGAATATACGTGTAATCTGCAACAAATGAAGATGAGCGAAATGTGTTTTTTAGATTTGACATGCAGTAGAAAAGTTAAAAGTACTTGATTTACAAAACACCATGTTTGGACGCTTTGAAAATTACCGTGCAAGGAAACTTTATAAGCATGTGAAAGGGTTTCTTTTTATAGATGGACTCGTTTTGATACATAGGCAAAAGACAATTAAATATGCACGAATCTGACAGGAAACATTCCAAATACATGTACGTTATTATGCTTTTCAAACTCTTGCATAACTGGTCCGACTGTAAGATATACGAAATTAAATCAACAGTTGACATACCCAGAGAAGCGCTCAACCTGGAATGTAACTATCTTCCCATTAAAAGTGGCCGGCTTCTTCAGATCGTCAGTGATTTCAACCCATTCTTTTTGTTCACCATCAGACCTCAGAAACAACACTCTAACACGGCAAGCTGACTGGTCGCCGAGAATCTCGTGCTGCTTATCTCCCAACGAAACTGGCAAATGGATCGTAACGGGCTTCAAGAATTCGACAACTTCTGTACAGCAGATTCGCAGAATAGGTCCAACTAATATATCTTTGCCATCAAATTCTTCACCTGGAACTTCTTGTACCTAGAAGATGGCAAACCAAACGCACTTTCAAGACATATTTAGCAGTCAGTCGACGCCAAACAAGAGCAAGTTTTCGTTCAAGTAATCGAAGAGTTTCCAATTCCTATTGACAAAGCATAAATTGCATTTTATAACAACTCTGAGAGTTGTCACTACGGATCGTTTTCTAAATTTTGATATTCAACTTGGGCCGAAAAATCATAACACCTGAAATGTGATGGATTCCTGAATTTGACAGCTAACACGCCTTCACTGTCACCATGTCAACATCCTAGCTTCGATATTGACAAATGTAAAAATGACCCAACAAGCAGGCAGATGACGCAAATTCTAGTGTACTGAAAGCAGTTGATATGTACACCTTCCAATCCACAACCACATGCAAGCAAGCTTACCTTTATTTGCAGAGGAATCTTTGCCTTAGGTGCAACAGCCTTCTTGGGGATGGTAACACTCACACTCGGATAGTCAGGCAGGTTAAATGAACCACCTTTAGATGTAATGGTGTAAGGCGGTGACAACTTGAGACGACAGACCACTGCGTACGTAGAGCATTCTGTTATCTCAGCTTGCACAACAGGAAAGTAAAAGTCAGGAATGTCTTCGTCAGAGGGATATTCGTCTTCAATATCTGTTATAAACATGTTGGAAAAAAGTATGTATTATATAGCGAGACTGCAGGGTTTATAAACCGTTTACGTGGCTTTACACCAAGGTAGCAAAATCCTCGACTTCTTATTTCACCTTCGTGTTCTGTAAAGAAATCTCTCTTCTTATATGCGAAGAGTAGCCAGATGGCTCATCTTTGCCGCTGCTTAACTGCGGTTTCCGTATCTTAACGCACGAACTAGGAGTATTGTTACTCCCCCTGGATAGAATACTAGTCCATCGCAGGTAAACTCCTGGCATTTTTCATTTTTTTTTTCCAATTCCAATTCGCCAGTTTACCTGGCGAACTCAAGAACACAACACAAGTAGAGAGGCCAGACTTGAGCTCTGGACTTCTGAGTCTTACATTACGTCCAACACTCTGAACATTTGACTGACCACCGTGCCTCCACATGTCATCATGTACCTAACATTTAATGTGGACCAAATAAAAAGCGAGTCCTCAAACCTGAGAGACTCCGAAAGTCTTTGGTTCCAGTGATGTCCTCCCACTCATTGCTCTCCTTGTCAGTCAACTTGAATACCACCAATTCATACCCATGTAGGTTAGGAGCACTGTGAGAGAGTACCAACTTCACGTCAGCACTGAATTTCATGGTTTCCTGACTGCCCGTCGAAATTTCAATCACGTTGCTGACAATTGCTTCATGCTCTTGGAGTTGAGGTGAGCAGGCACTGGACTTCCATCTATGGACCACTATCGAGGTGGGCTCAGATACAGCATCACGAGGGAATGTCATGTGCACAGCCCCTTGTTTGAGATCCCAGTGGGTGCCTTCACTTGTTAAGGTTCCTCTGAAAAAAAAAAAAAGGAAAGGCATTGAAGTTTGCGCAAAAACGAAAATTCCCACTATAATCAAGTGCCTTGATGGAAAGTAAATAAATAAAATAATATTAAGAGCAAGATTTCAAAGATTTAATAATTTAAATGGAGGCATATTCTCAAAGTGAAACCTGTTGTGTCCCTTTGGTTACTAGGTAATTGGTACTCACTCGTGTATCGTTATGCTATCTGGATCTTCTTCCACCAACTGTAGCTCTTCGATAGCAAGTTGTTGTAACTGGTCATGTTCTTCAGTGATGTCAATATTGCTGTCGTCATCATCACCTACGCCGTCGTCGTCGTCATCTTCGTCTTCGTTATCAGAATCAGAATCATCGTCACTCGACATCTGTTCTGCTAATGTAACCAAAGAAACGTAATTAATTCAGCTAATTAAGGTCTTTAGTAACATCCAACCAAAGAAAAGTACTTATGAAAGTCATTTGCTAATAATTCATGAAGACAAAAAAGTCTAGTAGCAGTTGTCACCAACAATATTTTCCGTCTAATTGTAAGAGGTATTAAGTAAGAACGACCGAAAATGAGGTGGGCAGATGAGATTGCTAGATATGTCGGACCAACATGGCAAATATTGGAGGTAATATGGTAATAGGTCATCTCTGCTGGGAAATTTTATAGCCTTTAACCAAAGCGTTGCCTGAGTCATTCTCTTGAAAGCGAATGCAAGTATGGCATTCGCTGAATACTTAATATTCAATCTGGAATATTCATAGTCACGATCGAGCGATAGTTTCGCCAGCAATGGTTATACGGAAATCAGCACACAGCGTTTGGCCAATACGGACAGCTAATAACCTATAATACTTGATATAAAATACCTGCTGATCCGAACGAAAGAAAAGATCGTATGGTGCTCGAGAATGATCCACTTTGCTTGGTTTTCCTAAATTGATGAAGAGAATATATCATAAACAAACAAATTGATTATCTTAAGTGTAAGTTTGACTTAAAAGTTCCAACATATCAACATTGTAACTGTGATTTATCGACAGACATATCTAGCAGGGATATATAATTTGATAATAAATTAAGATGTTTTTCCTAAGCTGATCAGGTATTTCATTCTCCTGATAAGGAGGCGTTAAAAAAGAATGGTAATTAACCGGCACTGCTGGGTGAAAAGAAATGTGTGGCAATTAGAAATGTATGATATTTTTCTCATAGAAATATTAAATCATACATAATTAACCTTTTCACTCCCAAATTGTCAAAAACAAACATTTGAATGGTCACACACTAGAGGTTCATCCACAGATGCAAAAGTACAGCCACATGTATTGACTCAGGTTTGACTCTGAGAGTGAAAGGGTTAACAATTCAACCTAGTGAGTGAAATAGTTAGTGGTTTTTTAACCGTATTTTCGCTTGATAGCCATCGACAATTGTGTATAATAAACAGGCATTTTTTTTATAAGGAAACAAAATAGCTGTTTCATACCTTTAACAATTTCCCATACTTCTTTTCCTTCTTCTCGTTCTTTAGGCTTGAAGCAAACCCTTGTAGCGTGGTGAGAATGTCGATCATGTCTTGTCGTTCCACCTTTTCCACCTTTTTCACCTTTTCCACCTTTTCCTTCCTCATCCTTTTCCACTGCTTCTCGTAAAATCGAAAAGCCTCGCCTTCGTACTTATTGTATAAATCCTTCTCACGAGACATGTGTCTTAACAGGGTCTGTAAAATGTCTTTTCTCTGTAGATACGGTAGTTTTTTTGGTGTCTGGGGAATTCCATGCTCCTTCGTAGAACCAAAGAACTTCTCCTTTGTATTTCTTCTGCGTCTGCCTGTCACCAAAGTCACTGAGCCGTTCGTTGATCGAATCAATGACTTTTTTGTTGGCGGGTGAGAATTCAAACCCTTCGAAATTTCTTTCTTCGTCCCAGTAACATTGATAAAACTCAAACGTCTCCTTTTGGAATTCTTCCTTCCTCACTCCTGTAAGGATTGCCTCGTACCTTTGAACTATACTAACCATGACGTCGCTGTGGTTCCCTTGCCCCAAGGATTTTTCAATCTGCCATGCTTCTTCATAGAAATCTTCCGCTTCGTCAAATTTCTCTAAAAATCGACAAATTTGTGCCATTTGGAAAGCACTTTGAACGGTCCACGGATGCTTTCCAAGAATATCTTTCCTGATCTCGTACGCATTCTTTGCCGGTTGGTAGGCTTCTTCGAACTCTCTCAGCCACGAATACGCGTTTGCAATGTTTCTGTTATACAGCGCTGTGTTTACCATTCCTGGGATTTTGAGTTCCTTGGAGAGCTCTAAAGCCTCTTGGTAGAATTCGATAGCCTCGTGAAATTGCTTTTTCCCTTCATAAGCTGTACCGATCTGACCTTTGAAAAAAGGCATGTCAAAGTGATTCGTTGAGCCAGAGAGCTCTTTCCTCATGTCATATGCTCTCGTGTAATACTTTATTGCCTCATCCGGTTTGCCTAGTTTGTTGTGACAGTTTCCGATGGCGTTTAAGCATCTGGAAGTGCTTGTGTGGCTTTTCAGGATATCTTCCATGATCTTTAGAGACCGATGCAAGATCCTTAGTGCTTTTGCCATGTTTCCTGCTCTGTAGTACACTTCACCCTCAACAAAGAGATAAGAGCTCCGAGTGAGCCTGAAGAAATCAGTACCTTTGCTTTCTTTCTGTACTGCATCCAACGACTCTTCTGCCATCTTTAGGACTTCCAAAGCTCTCTGCCATCCTTCAAGGTGAAGGACCTGCAAAGCTTCTCTGCATTTTAATTCTGCTCGAAGTATAGAGCCTGGAAAAACAAAACAACGAAAGCAATTGAGAAATTGACAAATATCATTGACAAATATCACGAAAAACTGTTCACTCATGCAGCACACCAAACTTGGGGGAGGTGTGAAACCCGGAAAATCCAACGGAATTGGACGACCATCTACACGGATTAATCCTTTAAAACGCACTCAACCGTTCATTTTCCCTCTTAACAATAACATTGATGTAAACTTCAGACACGTTCTTGGACACCTTGGCACTTTCCTCATTTTATAGCCCTCGTTTTAATTAATTTATTATAATTAATCAATCAATCAATCAATCAATCATTCATTATATATTATCAGAGCTTACTGTAACTCAGAATATTTTAAAAGTATTATACAATTTGTTACTGTTAGTGTGTATATTGTAGTGTAACTCTGTATGTTTGTTTGTTAATAAAGTTCACTGAAATTTAAAAAAAAATCAATCAATCAATCAATCAAGTAAGCAAGCAAGCCAGCAATCACTTGATCACTCGATCAATCAATCGATCGATCGATCGATCGATCAATTAATCACTCGATCACTTGATCCATCAATCCGTCAATCAATCAATCAATCAATCAATCACATATTAAACAATCAAAGAAACAAAGAAAGGGGTACTCAATACTTATATATATAATTAGGCATGAATATTCTAACCATAAACAACAACGATATATAATAACACAATCATGTATACATACTCAAACAGGAAGTTCATTTTTTTTGGCTCATTTAATCATTACAGGTCGAAAAAAAAATCGATCACTTCCGTCATCAGTAACCAGATAACTAGATAAAAATGTCTAGCGTGCACGGTTTCAGTTCTTGTGGAAAATATTCAAAAAAAAAAAAATCGGGTCCACCGTCCACGCCATTCCTCGATTTTTAGCGGGATCATTTACGGTTCACTCTGGGGATCATTTGCGGTCCTGGGATCATCTGCGGTCCAATTTGGGGATCATTTGCGGTCCCGGGATCATTTGCGGAGCTGTACAGGTCAGTTTAATTTTTTTTTCTCAAAGCCATGTGTCTTTTTGTACTTTACCATGGGCATAATCAAATAAATAAATCAACAAACAAACGAATAAATAAGTAATTAAATGCATAAATAAACCACACATGAATAAATAGGTAATCAGAATAACAAATAAACAAAAACCAAAAAAGTCAAACAGTTAATTAATAACAACAATCTCACCTTTCTTTCCATCTTCCTCTGCCTTTTCGGCCCAAGAGTTAAAAATCGCCCTTCTTTGTTTTTCATTGAGCATGGCCTCAAAGAGATAACAAATCATGATACTTTCATCATGTTCTTTTGGAATAAGAAGGTAGTCGGACTTCAATGAAATGTTCAAGGCAAGTTCAAAGTTTGATTTGTCAAGATCAAATCTGTTGAAAGCGCCAATGTAGTCCTTGTCCAAAAGAGCTGAAATGTCCTTTATTTGGGACATGAAAAGATTACAAAACCCGTCTCTTGCCTTCTGGTAAACGTTTGTGAAAGCCTTGCTAGTACCGATACTTCTTAGAAATTTTCGCATCAACGGATGAATATCATAGAGTTCCTTCGCCTCTTGGTCAACCCCGGGGTCAACCCGCGATAAAACGTTGCTATTTCGCAAGCGCTCCAACTGTACAGCAGCCTCCAAAGAGTCCACCCCGAGGATGGCAGCGCCAGCTTCGGCGGAGAAAGGACGACAGAACAATGACACCGAAATGGCAGAATCTTTTAGACTTGGGCTCGGCAGGAAGAAAAAAATTTTTCTCAAGCAGTTCTCTTGCTCTTTATCAATCCCTTCTTTTTCAGCATCAAATGTTTCTCTCTCCTGAGTATCCTTCTCTGTTGATGGCAATCCAGCCTCTTGAGTCTCGACCACTTCTTGCTCATGCAGCTCTATGGCTTTTAGAAGTTGTTCAGCATCTGCTATCTCCTGTCTCATGATAGCCGCCATTCCATTTAGAATAAGAGGATTCCCCTGGCACATTTCTACCAGCTTCTCTCTTTGATTTCCTTTCAGGCTAGGAGTTCCCTGTGTTTGAAGGAGTGCACTTGAGAACGCCTTGTCTAGGGCCTTAACCTCGTAATTCTCAACATCGAGTGAATCATCGTGACGAAGTGCGGTCCTGGATGTCAACAAAATCTTCAACTTTGCCGATTTTTCTCGATCAGTCTTTGGACCAAGAAGTCTCTGCAGAAACGTCAAAAAATTGGCTTTCTCTCCATCTCCATCCACAAATTGATCAACATTATCGAGAAGTAACAGAATGTCGCTGTGGCTGTTTCGCTTCAGTTGCCGCATTTGACCAATGACTGGATTCGCTTCGTAGCTTATTACTGTTCGTTCCGATCCCGTTAATGCATTCAAAACGTGGAAGTGGACGTCTTTCATTTCCTTTATGCCTCTCAAGTCGGCTTTAAATTTTCTCCCTGGCCACTTCGATAACGTTTCTATGGCCAGCGTTGTCTTGCCTACACCACTGGTTCCGTACAAGTTAAGGACACTCGAACTGTCTGTTGTTAGCTTTGTCATAACTTTCTCCAAGTCGCAGTCTCTGCCAGTCAATTCGTCCTTCGTCTTTACCTCTCGCAGACGGATTTCTTTGAATGCTTGAATCTTTTCTTTGATTGTGTCCTTCTTGGATGTTTTTGGAGTAACAAACCGCTCTAATAAAGTTAGATTGTCTTCAGACACGAGACCTTGGTTGGCAAATAGATGCAAACATGAATACAAATCCTGCTCTCCTTGATCCTCATACTTGCCTTTGAAATTGCTTTTGATTGACAACACAACATGCTTAAGTTCGTCCGTGCTCAATTCAGTAGTCACATCCTTTAAAAGTTTGTCAAAGCGAGGAGAAATCTCTCCTGTCGCCGAAACTGTCTCGAGCGACGCCATCTTCTACAATGTCGTGACATGTGGCTCCACGATGTATTTAAATTTATGCGGAAGTATATAAATCGGATATGATTCATAAAAAAATCACGCCATTCACAACTTGACCCAAAATGTCGTCTTGTTTTCCGCATATCGGTACTTCGGTTGATCGATCATGCATGAAGATAAGAAACCTTCTACACTTTAAAGCCATCATCATCCACTCAACCTAATAACAATGCTAATAACGCCGGTAATAATGCAACAAGTGCAAAACTCGCAAGCTAAAACTCGTGAGAAGATATATTAATTAATTAATTTATTTATTACATGTAATTAAATTTGATCAAACTGTTCTTGCTTGTTTTGACGATCGAACAAAAGTAGTTCATGACACTCATGAAGTATTTATTTCAAATTAAATTAAAAGTAAAATTAAACGTAAAAAAAAAATAAAAATGGTAAAACGTGTCATATTGTGATGAGTCACAAACGTTTCGGGCATAGCCCTTCTTCTTGTACTTGCTGATTTTGAGCCAGCCTCCTCAGTATGGCTCACCTGATGTTTTTCTTAACTTCTGCAATGTGTCCAACAATGTCAGTTATTTTTACCTTTTGAAACTAATTTAACTACAAAGTCACGGTGATTGGACAGTTTGTTTTCAACCGACTGCACTCGAATGTTTTTTTTTTTTTTTTTAACTTTAATGGAAGTGACAAAAGAAAGCTGTCAATGTTATTTGTACCTTCAGTGAACAGTGAAACCAATTTGACGATTGATGAATTGCAAAAACAACGACCCAATAAAGTTCCAAGATGGCGAAGCTATCCAAGAAGTTAGTGAATTTGAATATCTGGTAGGATATACAGAAAAAGCTAAGCAAAGCAAATAAAGTCTTCTTTTATGTGAGTCAAGAAGATATGGGGATCAAAGCAGTATAATAAGAGAACTGAAAGATAACGAAAATGACGCTTGACTCTTTTCAGTACAGTGCCTTTAAATAATTATGGCAATTGGTGGTTTTCATTTCAACGTTACAAAAACTGTTTGCTTGCATGAACAACACCAGAAAATTAACAGGTCAAAGAGCAGGCAGAAATAAACGTTTCGTCCAAATTATAGCTTTGTAGCATTTTTCATAACCGAGTTATTACCAAACGAATTGTTAGAAAATTATAGAAGATTAAGAATGACGTGCACAAAAACTTCATTGTTTTCTAACCCGGGAAACGTTTTCAAGCTCGCAGCGTAGAGCTGTACGCGTGTAGCCTGCAAACAGCGGATTTTTGGCCTGATCTTTCACGCCGCGGAATATCTCGGCAGCGTGAAACAAGCGAAAAATCCGTCTGAGTTTCACTTACATACTGCAACAAGAGTCTTTCGGATACGGTCAGTAGTTCTACTACTGGAACGGGAAGCGCAGTCGGGTGAAAATGTTTATGTCGTTTATCGTAATACACGAGGCGAAGCGAAATCAGACAACAAGGAAAAAACACGTCTTCGTTTTCGAGCGAAAACAACCAAGGAAAAACACATTTTTGTTATCATGCATACTAATTTTAGGTGTGAATTTCTTGCCTGACAAGCTTTTTTATTGTTAACTGAAGTTCCCCGTGGGACAATCCTCTTAGCAACTAGTTGACTGCTACTGCGCACACTCGGTTGCCCGGCACCGCTATGTCCGTAATTATGCAAACACCATTTATAAGGAGTTTCTTCCCCCCTGCGGCAAACAAAGCTAAATGGCGGAAGAGCGTGAAGACCTTATGTGTAACAGAGCACAATGAGTGGAGGAGGTGAAAGACAATTCCACTACAGTCACGGCCGATTAGACAGTTTGTTTTCATGATCAACCAACTGGGTTCCTTTACTTTTATGGAAATGACAAAAGAAACCTGTCATTTTTGCTACCAAATGTTTCACAAATTGTTCTCAAATTTTATCATGATATTATTAAAGATATAATACGATTTTACGGAATAGGTGCGAATGGGCACTCCCATATAAAAGTGACGTGCATGGATGATCATCGTAGCTTTTAGGGGTTATAATTCGTGGTTCGTGTTCGTTTATATGGTGTTATTAAGAAAATCTAAAATAACCAGTTGGAAAAGAAGAAAAAAACGACTGGAACTACGTTTAGTTTTAGGTACCTCTTGAGGCGAAAATGAATTCGAGCCCACAAAACGAGATTCTGGTACCTTTTTGTTTCGTTTCCTCAGAAACGAAACGGTATTGTTTTCGATTCGATGTGAACTATTTACACAGTGAGGCTACTGTCCAATCAGAATAACCCTCGTAGCTGCCAATGTAAACATGTTCTATCCTAGACAAACAAACTGGCGAACACATGTTGTTCAAATATCGATAAAATGATCGTCACGGAGACAAAAGAAATTCAAATGTATTACAAATAGAAATATTTGACGACTGAAATGCTTCTAAGTTCGATTGAAGCGATGTATTGGTGAAAAATGCAAAGATATCTGTTTCCGTGTTTAATTGTTATGTAAATATTCTAGCTGTATTTTCAACTTTGTTATTGACTTTACCTTCATTACCTTGGCTATGTCTAAAACAGGGAACGGGGAACGAGGAACAGAAGTTGAGGGGAAGCTGTTTACGGGTTAATTGCTCGGGCCGCACCGAGCTTTATTCGGATGTTTTTGGGGCCTCTCGGACTGAATCGGTCGTCTTCAACCCAGCCAACGCGTACTAGCTATGAACTAATGCAATTTTCGGCAAAGGGAAGTGCCGTGAGCCGTGAGCCCTGAGCACGATTTACGCAGCATGTCGCCCCAGGATCTTCTCGGCAATTTCTCTCCAAACTTTCCCGACATTCTAATCATTCCGGAACGAAACACTATTTCTTTTTGAAATAGCTCCTTGTTGGGGTTCTTTCAAAATTTTCGATGATCTGACACCCATCACTTTTATATGGGAGCCCCCCCCCCCCCCCCTCCCCCTCCAAAAAAAACCCTAATCCCACCGGAACCCGGGATATTACTTTATGGTGTTCGATTCATTGTCAACTTAAATTGACGGAGCTCACTTCATCTGTTCCTTTTTTTGGAAATTTATTTTTTCCTAACATTGCAATATTGATCAATTTGTCGATCGTGATATATAATTATTCCATGTAACAATTATCTTGTCGCAAAAGTTACATAATTCAAGCGGTAGCCCTTCGTTGTGCTTTAGTAAGATTACACTGGGTCTATGTATTTCTCTAATATGCGTATAAAAGATTCGTGGGCAATATTCTTCAAGGTCTTGACCGTTTCCTCAGCAAAGAAGGAACCTTTAGATCGGAGTACGAGATTGAGTACGACTTTTCAAACCTAGTGCGCAGGCTTTATATTAACACGTCTAACACCAATCTCGTTCCTAGAGCCTCCTTCTCTGCTGGTCAGCAACAGGGAGGAGCGAGGGCTCTGGGAACGCGAAAGTCAAAAGTCGTACTCGTACTCAATCTCGTACTCGTATTCCGATCTAAAGGTCGCTAATGTCAACACCGCACCGGCGAAATTTGCCACACTGATATCCACTATAAATACCACAAAATGCTATCAATAATCCATCCCCCTTCCTTCCCGAAAATGGCTTCCCTGAAAATAAGCCCCCAACCGAGACTCGTACTCAGTCGCTATTTATGTGTTTTGGAGATGAGAGAAGATTGGATACGAGAGTAGATCGATGCGCGCGGGGAGTTATGGGAAGGGTCGAAGGAAAATTAGCTACTTTTCCTTTGTCGCTTCCCAGAACGCCCCACGCGCCGCATAATTATTCTCGCTCCAGATTTCCTCGGCTAAATTGTTTCTAATCAGATAAATAGCGACTGGGTACGAGTCTGGGCCTGCACGTGCATTTTACGTCTTGGTAAATTTCTAACAATGTAGCTGTCTTTGCAAAACAAGAGAGAAGGAGAACGTGAATTTTCAAGCTTCTATTTCAGTGGAATTGAACGCTGTCTTTATATGTTCAGCTAGAGGCAGTTCTGATACCAATAGACAAACTGAGTGAATCTGGATTATCGCGAGATTTTTAAGCAAAATATAATATAAATTATTTTTTAATCGACGTTGCCTTCGGCGTCGGCGTCGTGGTTGCTTTAACTAACTCCCTATTAGAGCGGTTTTCAATTGAGTGTCGTAAAACCAAAACCAAAACCAAAACCAAAGCAATTACAATTCCGGCCAATCACAACAAACGTAACAACACAATGAACCAATGAGAACTCAAAGCAAATATACGTCACCGGCACCAAGCGCGGGAAAACGCGTGTGACCAAGTCGAGATAAGTTTAGGTTTTCATCTGATTGGTTGAGTAGGTGGCGCGAAATTTTTAAACCAATCATAGAGCGTAGTAAAGCAAAACCAAAACAATTCCGGATTACTTTTCGACACTCAATTGAAAACCGCTCTATCAGACTATAATATACATTTATTTAGAGGTCAACAACTTTTGAAGAGACATGAGAGGATGTTTTCCCGGAGGGAGGGAGGGAGGGGGGGGGGGGGGGGGGCTTCCATATAAAAGTGACGGGGGTGATCGTGGGAAATTTTGAAAAGAACCCCTAAAAGGTACCAAAATCTCGTTTGGTGGGTGTGGCTCGAATTCGTTTTCACCCCTAAGAAGTACTAATTCTAAGACAAAACTAGTTCCTGTCATATTTTGTTATACGCAAAATACCCTAAAAGGTACTGCAGTAACTCTAACGGTAGACATTTTAGATTTGAACACCATAAGCGGTACCAAACCACGAATTTTAACCCCTAACAGGTGCGACGATCACCCCGTCACTTTTATATGGATGTCCCCCCCCCCCCGGATGTTTGCCACAAAGAAAGGCATATTTTCGCAAGTGGTGAAAGAAAAGACATGTGAAAGAAAAGTTATGTGTTTACAACAATCAAATGTCACTGAAATAATTTTGCTAAATCCACTTCGTGAAACCCTCAAAACCAGTAAATATCATCCAGCATTATAGGTCTGCAATGCGTGCAAAGACACAAGATAACTGTTGTCCAATGTCATATTTGAAGTTTGACCTCAACTCTGGCTATAGTACAGACTAGTGACTTGGTCAGTCTATAATAATAACAATGTCCCAGTTAGTGTTCCTACTTCTGATGCTGATCCAAACAGACCAATCACTGTCAATGAACCAGATGCTACCTGCAAAGCAACAGAGTTGTACAGTGACTACAAAGTAGAAACAGTGCTAGGCTCACAAATAAGTTTTAATTTTAATACTTCAGTGGCCTTGTGTTTTGTTAACTAGTCAAATTATCAGGATCCTTTCAGTCGTTTTGGGAGTCGTCACGCAATGCTTCTGGAGAAGCGTGACAACCTACAAATGTAAATAATGGCTTGGTCAATAGGAGGGTTGGGGCGAGGAGACGGTTGACACTTCAGGCTGCAAAGGAGACTGTTAACCTTCACATCTGATCAACCAAGGGGTATCTGTAGGCATGTCTCAGTGGAAATGTGGAAAATGGGGACAGAGGCCTAGCTACATAATTCCCGAAAAATGGCCTAAAATTCCTTCCGGAACTTCTCCAAAAAAGCTCTAAAATTCTCTCAAAAATGTCTAAAATTCTCAAAAAATTTCTAAAATTCCCTTAAATTCCTCAAAAAAAAATTTTAATACTTTAATAAAATAAATAATACTACACTAAACAATGAGTTGTAATCATAAATGTCTGTTTATTTTCAAAGTCTAAAGGTTCCAAGATACAATAATTAGTTAGTCTTTTTTTGCATCATGGTATGATATATTTGGAATGGAATTCAAAATTGTACGTTTTCTCAACGTTTTGCTTGTGGAAAACTGCAAACTAAAGCGCCTAAAATTCTCAAAAATTTCAATTTTTTTCTAAAATTCCCGAGATTTTCTAAAATTCTTTACGATGTCTAAAATTCTCAAAAAAATTCCGGAATTATGTAGCTAGGCCTAGGACAGAAAAATAAATAATAAATAATGCACTATTAACTATAATATTTACACAGTGTGTAAGAAAAAAACCCTTCCAAGTTTCTTCTTCTTGTTCTTCTTCAAAATATCCCATAATTATGTTTTTTGAACTAAATGACACTAAAAATTGACAAAAGTACACTGTATTGGTTCATGCTTTAGCTGGGAAATAGCCCTTTTCACAGTTAACCTGAAATATTTGCATAACAATACAGTTAAACATAGAAGCGAGGCAATTTCGGGCACAAGCTGCAAAACATCGTGATTTTCTTGAGTTCCTTGGACTATGTTAGCATAAACATAATTTTAAAACGGAGAAGAACTAAATATACAACTATTTTGGTTGAAGTTTGCCGTAAAGATCATAAAATGATCTCGCTGTTGCTTATGCGAATCTACTCTTTATAAATATAGAAAATTCGTTTTACAATTTGTTCTAAAAGCAACGTAAACTTCAAGAATTGTAGTTCTTCTATATTTTAAAACTGTTTTTATATTGAAAGGGTTTAAGAAGCTCAAGAAAAACACGATGTTTTGCAGCTTGTGCCCGAAATTGCCTCGCTTCTATGTTCAAGTGTATTGTTATGCAGATATCACAAGTTATCCGTGAAAAGGGCTATTGGGAGAGCATCTTGTGAAACAAGAGTTACTCTCTCTGCTCAGCTGCACGTGCCCCTCTTACATGTGTCTTGTGCTCTCCCAATTTCCCATGCCACATGCATCCATAACATGATAAACACAACATAAGCATGGACTAATTATTACATGTAAACTGTACAACATGATTTTCTAACTGATGCCATTTCAGCAAGGTATGTACCTGTGTCTTTCCAGCATCATGTACAAGGTAATGTGGTATATGAGCCTTTTGAGCCAGATCCTCTACATCAAAAAGGTGGGCAGAATTTTCACCTTTCAATACAATCTTGGTTCCCCTAAAAATACGACACATGTATTTATATCGATACAGTACACTGACTGCCCAAAGAATCAACTGAAACAGGTTCCAAAACATACAGTTCAAGCTTTAAAGCTAATGGAGAACTGATTGTCACAACACTTCTCACACCCAGCTACTGTTACTGTAATGTTGGAAACGCAGAGGCCTAATTGGTAGTGCATTCGACTCTGGATTGCGCGGTCTGGGTTTGAGCGCTGGCCGGGGTCATTATGTTGTGTTCTTGGGCAAGACACTTTACTCTCACAATGCCTCTCTCTACCAGGAGTATATTGAATGGGTACCTTCAACAAAATGCTGGGGGTAACCTAGCATCCCATCCAGGGTGAGTAGCAATACTCCTAGTCAGTTTCATGCTATTGAAACCAGGATAAGTTCCGTTTATAGTGTGGGCCAGTTTGGCTCGAGTGACTGCGGCTTTACCATTTTTATATGATTGTATGGTGAGTATGTTTTACTATACAGACACTAACCCAAAATCATCCCACTGTGCTAGCTTGTGGTCATACTTTTGTGCCTGCGATGACAAAATCTTGTAGAGACCTACAGCTGCATGGCCCACTTGAGCTGCGATCTTGCCGACACCCATGTTGAGTTCAGTGTTTACAACAAACACCATCTTGTAAGGACTGTTCATTGTCTTTTCGTCTAAAGGAAATGTTCTTTCAATGGATGGGCCTCCAGGACTGGAATATTATCATCTAACTGTTGATGGAGTGATTAATCATGATTGTTAGTTGTACACAGTACAGTCAACTCGATCTTGCCTTGCAGAAACCCCATTATTACAGACACCTGCTATACGGACAAAATCCAGCCCCCAGCGAAAGCTATGAGGTTTGACTGAAAAGGACACCCACTAAATAGACTCTCGCTATTATGGTTCAATGGACGGACGCTTTTATGGTATCAACATAACCATTTTTATTGTTTTGACTCTGCGATAAAGCGGACACCTTGAACTTTCATATAACATATATCTATGTATTACATGTAACTGCAGTCTGTTGTTTGTCATGTGTCATCTTGTATAAATGCACTTCCAAAGACTTTTGCATCAATTTATTTGCTTGTGCCTTTTCTGCGGACTCTCACTAAATATATTACGGACTCCAAACTACGTCCTGAGGGTGTCCACTATAACGAGAGTTGACTGTACAAGTGTAGTATTGTACTGTCATATCATATACTAGAAAATTAACAGTACATGTAGGTGCGGGGGGGGGGGGGGGGGGGGGGGGAGGGGGGGGGGAGGGGGTGGGGGTTTGAAAATTTCTTCTGACATTTAGCCTGTGTGCAGACATCTCCTATTTCCTTGTTTCCAGCATGAAGCAAGGAAATAGGAGATGTCTGCACACAGGCTACTGACATTCAGACTGTATAATTTCCTCTTAGTTGAGTCTTGCATCTACATTTGTATCACAGGGATTTTTTGGCTTTTTGGTCAAAATGTGCTAAGATTATGACTACACAAATGCTCCTACAACATCAAGAGGAAGATATCAAGTGAATTGTTGAAGGGAGAGCAAACCATAATTAGTTTAAGTGATTTTTGTCAAGAAACAAGAGTAGAACTTGAACAAGTCTGCCCGACTTTTTCAAGTCGAGATCAAAAGCCCCTGCATGAGTAACTGATGATAGTACTGCTTTATTTTATAGCTTCAGTATGTCTAGTATAGTAATTTTTACAAAAACTGTGATTTTTAGGTTTCCATTGATGTAAAATTAAAATGTCTAAAATTTTGGCTTTTGACTTTTTGAAGTAATCCTCTGTGATACTGCCCCTTTAAAAGCCACACCGATAATATCTGCTGTGGTTTAAATTTGTTTTGGGTTTCAAAATTATTTGTTAAATATTATAAAATTTTGGTCATATAAGGTGCACTCTGATTGGTCAATTTGAGATTATCTTGTGTTCTTAAAAATTCCTGCATGCTTTTATATTTCAACAATGCACGCAGGCGTGTTTACTATTCCTGAGTCATCATAATTTATATGTACCTGAAAAGGTTGATCTATATCAGGTAATGTTGATTATCCAGGACCCAGCTTGCCGCAGCATCAACAGAACTGTTATCAGTCATGAAAAGACCCTGTAAAACAAACATCGTGTTACACAATAATTCATGTTTTTTAGCATGATGCAAATTATTTTACCCTTAGAAACAATAAGTTAACAGTTCCTAAATTTTACAGAATTAAAGTAAAAAAAAAAAAGAAAATATTTGACATCAACTGTTCTTTTTTTTCTTTTTCATAAAAAACTGTATTTCATGCACCCCTGTAATATGGCAGAATGCAACAAGCTGAAAATCAATTAAAATATAACTTAAGACTTAAGGTTTATAAAGCTTGTAGAGGAGGACATTGGGGTTTGCAGTATTGCAGTTTGGGGCATTTTCATGCAGTATTTCAGTAATTTCATTCCTAAAAAACTTGTGCAGTATTGCAGTTTCATTCCAGCCCTTCCGGTATACATTTTTTAGAGCGTTTTGGTCCATGAAATGTTCTTCACGTTATTATGGTTTTCTGGTCGCTTCTACAACCGTTTCAGTAAGATGATTTCAAGATTATTTTAATACCTTTTTTTTAATATATACATGTATGTTAGATGATTGATAGCAAAACTTAATGATTGTTTTCCAATAATCTACAATGTAATTCAAGGGGCCTGAAGGGCATAAACTGACTGCGTATGTTGTACTTAGGGTATTTTTTTGTGTTGTTTTGTTCAGATTTGCCTGATTTTTTGCATTTAGCCTTCAATTCATTTGAAAAAAAATGCCCCTGGATATTAAAAATACCCTGTACATAGCTTACCCTAAAAGCTCTATTAAGCCCCCGAGGGGGCTCATTTAATTTCAGGCCCCACAAAGGGGGGGGGGGGGGATTATTTAGAGAGGGGGGCTTAATAGAAAGGGGGCTTATATCAAATCATAAATTTTCAAGAAAATTTGCATTTATTTACACCCCTAACTAAAACAGAAGAAGAAATGGAGTTTATGTATTAACCATCTTACAAATACAATGTCATTTATACCCTAGTTCAACAATATTTGAAAGACCACTTTTAGAATATAGCTGAAACGTCATTACATAAGCCTAATGGAAATCAATTCAGATGCTATATTTAACATTTAACTCTGTCCCTAACAGGTGGGGGAGGGGGGCTTAATAGAGATGGGGCTTACTTCCAAAAGGGCTTAATAGAGAGGAGGTGGGGGGGGGGGGGGGGTGGTGGTGGGGGGGGGGGAGGGGGGGGGGGTGGGAGGGGGGGAAAGCCACATGGAAAAAAATCAGGCAAATCTGAACAAAACCAAAAAAATGTCCTAAGGTAAAAAATAGGTCAGTTATGCCCTCAGCCCTCCATTATTGTTTTAACATCCAATTGAAAGCCGTTCCTTGATGTAATTATTCAACCTTGTGGACCATCAGGAAGCTGACCATTGAGAACAACGCATGGCTGAGTGGTCTTTGTAGAAACTGGAAAATGTAGTTTTCCTATTGCGGCGATTTTTGACACGATGACGGTATTGCTGTTTTTTGCAGATTTTAATTTTTCCGCGGTATTGCGGCTTCGGCGACCCCCCCAATGCCCCCCTCCTACACACTGTGCGTTCTACTATTAAGACATGCATGACACGTGAGCAACTCTCAGAACATTGTACATTTTACCTTCTCTGCCGCATTTCTTGATATTCCTAAGTTCATCAACATTTGCAAAAACTCTTCGTTCGGACCATCATATTTTGATTTACTCCTAGCACGGGGATGTGCTTGTTCCACTATTTCTGACGAGCCGCTCATGATTTGAGAAAGATCCTTCTTCGCGTCTGTTGGAGTTTCTGCCATCTTTGAATGAAAGAGCTTGAAAGGTACACTACGATACATATTACATGAGGTACAATATCGCTATTTTGCAAACCGCTGTCCGGAATTAGATACGTTCCCAGGGCCCAGCTGCCAATTTTCACAGCATTTTATTATTTTTTTTTTATCCAGTAATCACAAACTGTCCTAACTAGCCTCGCTTTCATGCGGTTGTCAAAATTAAAATGTCATATAACTGAAAAATAAATTGAATAACAACAAAGATCATGTCAAAATTATAGCCTTTTCAATTTTGCACACAAAAACCATGAAAGCGAGGCTTTTTAAGATGTCTAATAAGAACTTCTTAAATTTGAATGAGCCATAAACTTTGCAGTGAATAAGTAGCAAAGGACCGCGAACGAAAATGCTGCTGGTATACGTAGGATCTGTAAAAGATCAAATCAGCCAAAAATAGAAATACAAATGAAGTGAGCAAGGCTGATACTACGTAGAACACTTAAAGCGACAACGACATGATAGAGTCCAAACTGAAAGCCAAAAATGCAACCGTGGACAGCTGTTTCGACCTGGTTGGGCCTCGTCAGCACGGTGTAGCCGCATAAAAACAGCCGTTTAACCAAAAATACTCAAATTGCTCCAGATTGAGTTTGCAGTGCTCATTAATGTGATATCGATCTCATCCTTTTTTTGAAAACGTAGTCAAACAAAAATTGGAGGGCGGCCATTTATGAATAAGGTCTATACTGACTGTAGTAAAGCAATAGTCCCCCTGTACTGAGTATAATAGTCATGCGGGGTCTCCTATCCTAACAGTTCGCCCTTTTTCCTTTTTCAAACAGTCAGGACTTACGATGACTTGTTTAGCTTCGAGTTCTGATTAGAGTCGTGAGTGGAATTGCTCTTTGGTTTTGCTTTGCTGCGCCCAAAAGTACTCAACCAATCAGATGTACAATCCGATGTACAGTGGAACCGACCACCAATTGCAACGGGCCACCAAAATCCGTTCGTATTAACGAGGTGGTCGCATTGTGGTCGTAAGGCGGGGTTCACCACTGTACTTACTAAAACCAATCGCTACTTGGCCCTAACCCCAACAATTAGGCTAACCTAACCAATCACGCCATTCTCTGCCAAACTTCGTGTCACGTTTCTAAAAAGTAGTCTCAACTGCAAGAATATGCCAAAAATAAAAAATAAAAATAAAAATAAAAAAAGAATAAAAAAAAAGAATATACCAGCCCACTTCACACCCGTTGTCCCGCGCTTGGCGCCCGTGCATTTGTTTCGAGTTCTCATTAATTCATTGCGTTGTTTTGGCATCAGTATGATTGGCCATTGTAAGACCTTGTAATTGCTTTTGAACTCGATTGATATTGCGTTTGTTGCTTACAGACAGTCTAGAAAAACGCCGTTGTTAGAAGGATTTCCAGGAATCATGAGACCACTGTGAGCTTAGCCCGATCGAGTAAACAGACGTCTATCCCGTCTCCATTCGCACCCTTGTGCTCCCCCCTCCCCGGAAATTTGTAGCAGACCTCCCTGTCTTTTACCTCAAAGAAGATGATGAAGATGGCACATCCACAGAAAGATCGGTTACTAGAATACTGAAAGGTTGTTCTTCTCCCGTAATGGGCCCTGAGACAAGGAATGTGCCTTCTTTTTAACAGTTCACCCCCCCCCCCCCCCCCCACACACACCGTGATCTGGAGTGGGGGGGGGGGGGGGGTGGGGGATGAGGCACTGCTGGAATTGACTTATGCATTAATTCATCCGCCAAGTCTAGGAATCGACTAGCCTGCGTCGCAGACGGACTTGACCTCCGGTAATGTCCGTCTGCGAATTAGTGCACAAAATCCTTGTTCTAGACCCCCAACGACGTACCAGGATCTGAGTACTTGTCAGTGATTGGCCTTTACATAAAGCTATTGTTCAATTAGCTATGATTTGGTTGTGATTGGCTAAGGGAATTTTCACGCGAGCTAGGACCGGAAGCTAGCGGAAAGCGAGCCTAAAAATAGTACAGTATTAAAAAAATCACTGAAGATATAATGCAGCTTTCGAAGCGGTTAGAGAAAGCTCAGTTTGAATTAACGGAGCTACTCCCAGAACAACGAGAATCGATCAAATCTTTCTTCCAGGGGAAAACGTGTTTATCAATTTATCCACAGGTTTTGGAAAGTCGTTGATCTTTCAGTGTCTCCCGATTGTCGCAGTCGCTGATATATGATCGAGTGTTATTGTTGTGATAGCGAGGAGACGGCTGACACTTCAGACTACTTTACGATCGCTGATGGAGGACCAAGTTTATATATTTCAACAATATGGGTATACATATTGCATGCTATCACGGACTTGGAAGACCCAGAAACTATTCAGCAGGTTTTAAATGGGAACTACCTTGTTCGGTTTGCCGAGTGTTTGTTGTCTAAACTAACGCGTTGTAAATATCTGTTTGCCCGACAGGAGACCAAACGTGGACCTCTTAAAATTTGCTAGAGTGAACACAGTCGATGGCTCTATAGCTATTCTACCTCAAATCCTCCTCATAATACAACATATCTTGCCCGTTAGAAACACTCTTGAAGGGCAAAGTAGGTCAGAAGACCGAATTCAATAGAGAACGGCAAATGTCACGAACTTCGAACAGGCCTGTCACCCCTTTTACCATAGCCAATCAGAATAAAGGGGATTTCGAAAGGCCCTTCCGGTATTTCGTTACGTCGTTGGGGGTCTAGAACAAGGATTTGTGCACTAATTCGCAGACGGACATTACCGGCGGTCAAGTCCGTCTGCGACGCAGGCTAAGGATCGACCTGTGGTGTCATTTAGCTGTTAGCAGTATGGAGTTTTTGAGGTAGAATCTCAGACGCCTCTCGAGTAGGAAAATAATTGAGCGTGAGAAGAGAAGTCGATCTGGTTACTCTGGGGACTGAGAAACAACAGAAAAACATAAATATACAAACGGAAAGAACGAACACACAAAACGCTATATAATCCCCCTACCCAGAGGGGCATAGATAATTTATTCCAATTTATTTGATAGCATTGGTGATTGACAATGACTTGTTTGACCGTTTAAAGTTCGCTTCAAACGCCATACTTCTGACCCCAATTCTAAATTTCTTCTGCAAGAATCAATTGTAACCATTAATTTACTTCGAGAATCTTGGCGTTTGAAATAAACTTTTTATTTACTGGCCAAGCTATTTCAATTTCATTTTTAATTAATATTAAATAAATAGACTTAATCATTTCATTGTCAAAATCAGCGCTGATGGTTTTTTTTGGAGTCTACAATAAAAATAAGTTAAATTAAAGGAGCTCAGGGGCACCCAACGGATCGTTTCGGTGGAATATCTGTTCGGAAGGCCTATAATCGCCTCGGATATTCATTCGGTTAGGGAAATGTCATCTCAAACTTTCTAAATATGGGAAAATTAATGCCTTTTGTTTTCGGAGAAAAAAAAAAGTCGTTTTGGGTACAAAAATAGCTCAGCTAGAATTTTCGGAAAGGCAAAAGCAGCTCGTAAATTCGGGTAATAAGAATTCAATCCCTAAAATTTTCTGAAGTTTGAAAGTTCAGCTAACGTATCCGAAAAGATACATTTTTCTTAGCGTTTAAAAATAAGCCATTAAACAGCACAAAAAGCACAATTATAACGTAAAAAACGACGTTCCGACACCTACAGGAAAATTGTGTCGTTGGGTGCCCCTGGGAGCTATGTCATGACAATTTATGTCATTTCTGCGAAGTGCAAAAACGCCTTCCAATTGAAGAAAGCCTCAAAATAATAGTTTACTAAGGTAGAAAAACACCACAGAGGTGATAATAAACCAAACAGGAACAAGGATGGTTGAGGATGGAGAAGATTAAGACGGATTGCGAGCGGCTAACTTGAAAAAAATGGCAAATGTTTACAAGATGCACCATCCGTGACGTAGCTCCGGGATAGTCGTGTTTGCTGAAACACGGCGAGAGAGTAAAACGTGAACAACTTTTGTACAACGAGAAATTATCAGAAAAACAATAACACAGAAAACAATATCTATAATCCGACGACCCTAAAAACCAGCTGAGCCTATTTGATTTTTCCAGAAACTTTTCAGTGCAATGCGAAAATTGCACGTTTCTTTCGGCGCAAAACTATAATTTTCGCTCACTGCTGGAAATTCTTTACTTTTATTGAAAAAAACAAAAACCACGACCGTACGACAAACCGCAAAAAAGTGAAAAGTGTGAATTTCGTGGAGTCGTAATGTGCGGTTCCAGAAAATATCCATACCCACCCCAAGGAAGGTCATTGGAAATTCCGAGAAGGAGGAGTGTCTCAAAAGCCAAAATATTTATAGGAAAGTATAAAGCTAAACTGGAAATTCCAGGGGGGTGGGGAGTTCCAACCAAAGAACATTCCGTGAGAGAGGGGGAGGGGGTATGGATATTTTCTGGAAACCATTCTAACTCGCTTGAGTCCCCAATTAATTTCACACATTGATTTCTCTGGCGCTTGTAGCGCAATCTGATTATTCTTTGTCCTTGTGGAGTAGCATCTGCTTGTGTCATGTCTTGTATCTTTTATAAATCTTTTTCACGACATTTTGTAGCGGAATTCCTAACGATATCACCCTGTCTCTCATTACTGTGAATTGTCCTGTCACGCTATCCATGACAAGTCGTACATTGTCACTCTCCTGGTATCTCCATAACACGGCCACGATTAAAATGACGACGCTTGTTACAACAATACGGAACCTATAACGACAAACGCAACAGTTTTGAGTACATGTCACACTATCAAATATTTCTGTCTGTCACGCAATCGTTCCTGGGCGATAGTTTTGAGAATATATCAAACTAACAATTATTTCTGTCGGTCGTTGGGAGGCTATTGAGCAGTACTTTCATGTGGTACTGTTTATTATGCTGTACAATGTGGCTCTAACTTTTAAGTCAGTGGATGAAACCCTAGTGTGTGACCATTCAAATGAAAGCTATTGAGCAGTAATAATGTATGCTGTACAATGTGGTTCTAACTTTTAAATCTGTGGATGAAACCCCAGTGTGTAACCATTCAAATGAAAACTGTTGAGAAGTACTTTCATGTGGTCTGGGGATGAAACCCTGGTGTGTGACCATGCAAATTATTGAGCAGTACTTCAAGGGCTAAACTTACCTCGTCCTTGTAAATGGAATAACTATTCTCGCTAATGTTGTGCATATGATAAGTACAATCTGTAAGATGGCGAGGACCATGGTCAGGAATTTTGATAAAAGCGCTTTCGCCTGAGC
This sequence comes from Desmophyllum pertusum, assembly GCA_029204205.1. Lineage (NCBI taxonomy): Eukaryota > Metazoa > Cnidaria > Anthozoa > Scleractinia > Caryophylliidae > Desmophyllum > Desmophyllum pertusum. The sequence continues at coordinate 469,429 of MU825441.1, read as the reverse complement.
GCTCTGATCCAAGTAATCATCCAGTCCTTGGCTTTGTTGCTGTAGAGCTTCGATTTTCAAAACCTGTAAATATAATAGACCATATTGTAATGAATTGTGTTTTAATTAAATAAAGATGACGAAGAAGAAGAGGAAGAGGAGGAGGAAGAGGATGATGATCATGATGATGATCATGATGATGTGATATAATCAATATAAATACGATGTAAAGAGTCCGTAACAGCGAGAGTCCGTAATAGCGGGAGTCATTTTCAGTCAAACCTCTATAGCTTCCCCCCCCCCCCCCCCCCCCCTCCCCTCCTTCCGGGGGCTGTATTTTGTCCGTAATAACGGGTTGTCCGCAAGGCGAGAATTGACTATATGTTACTTCCGACTACTTATGTAACTGATCCTGCCGATTTCAATTTCAATCTACTGCTACTGACTTGACAAGTGTACACATGTTGTCTTACCCTTGTGACGTAAGAGTCGAGCGCCTCCTCAATCTCACTTGCTCTCTCCGCTGACCGGTATTCCACCAACTCAATGCGTTCCTCGGCTCGTTCAAGTTCTTGTTTTACGGTTATCATCTGTCACGAAAAAAAAAAATGCGTTACAGGTGTTATCACCAGGGAGATCCTAATTGTCACGCTACCGTCATGCCTGAGCCTGAGTCACGCAACAGTTACGCCTGAGTCTGGGTTACGCTTGGTTACACCTGGGTTACGCTTCTATCACGCCTGAGCCTGGTGTCACGCTTCCCTGGGTCACGTTACTGTCACGCCTGAGCCTGGATCACGCTACAGCCAGGGCGTCACGCTATTTCAAAATGGAATGAAGTTTCAAACGACAGAACAAAAAATACATCGAAACTCCCGTATGCGAACCTTCCGTCGGAGAGGGTTTACTGCTCACCTCGTTCTGACGTAATTCGGACACGTCGTTCCATTCAGTTGTGATGCTGTTTAGTAAATCTCGAAGTTGCTGCAAGTAAACAAACGCAAGTATTAATAACACCTCTACACTACAATAGGTACGACGAAAAGTGCAAAACGCTTTCTTACAATACTGTACATTGTACAGCATCAGGAAAAAGTCTTCGCAGAAACTCCCAACAAATTCTGATTATTTTGTTTGCAAACAGAAACAGTACGAGCACTCCGAAAGTTTTCATGTCAGTCTGTCGTCATCAAAATGTGCCATGTTGCTTAGCAACATCTCTGAGAATAATCGCGGGCTCGGAAAATGCTCGATCTGGACTGGTTCTAGTTCTCCTGTTCACAAAGCTAATAAAAACTGAAGAAAAACACAGACAAACCTCGGAGTTGCACCTTTCTTCTTGGAGTGATTCCGCTACAAAATCTAACTGACGCTGAAAAACATAAAGTGTGTTACTGGACACCATTCAATGAATCCTATATTAATGATGAGAACATAAAGAACACATTTTTTAGTTCTATTTCATAGTTGGTTTGTGTCAGCCGTGTCCTCGTCCTAACCCTGCTATGTTGCTATTGGTTTGAATCTGGTTTAGACCACGGCTTTCTTAAACGCTGTCTATACGACGTTTAACCAAGTTCAAAACTGAGGAAAAAATCTTGAATTTTATTTTGCAAAATTGTCAAAAACAAACAGCACCAATTGAACGTACTGCTCGATAGCTTTCATTTGAATGGTCACATACTAGGGTTTCATCCACAGACTCAAAAGTTAGAACCACCTTGTACAGCATAATAAACAGCACCACATGAACGTACTACACAATAGCTTTCATTTGAATGGTCACACACTAGAATGGTCATGTCCTGAAGAGAACCCTGAGAGGTTGAAAGTTCTTGACAAGTCCGTAACTTTTTCACGCTCCAAACTGTTGAAAATATATAAATCTAGAAGAAAATGTCACACACTAGGGTTTCATCCACAGACTTAAAAGGTAGAACCACCTTGTACAGCAGTATAAACAGTACCGCATGAAAGTACTGCTCAATTCAATTGAATGGTCACACACTAGGGTTTCATCCACAGACTCAAAACGGGTACAGCCATATTGGTTGACTCAAGGTTTGACTTTGGGAGTGAAAGGGTTAAATAATCGGCCTAAAAGGTTTAACGCTTTTCAAAGTGAAACCGTACCAAACTTACCCTCAAGTTGTCTATGATCTCCTGTAGTCTGGCATTGGTATTGCGGAGCTCGATAATATCCTGATCGTAGGACGTGGGGGACTGGGTGGGAGGCTGTGACGCGGGCTGTTTCCGGAGACTGGAACCCTGAGGACGATACAAATTTTAATCTCATCGAAAATTTACGGCGGATATAGAAAAACAAACAAACAATAAGCAATGAGTTGACTTGCAGCACGTCTAAGGGCACAGAAAAAAACCCGGGATCTTTCCCAGAAGCTTATAGCAATGTTTCGAGGTAGTAAAAGCTATTTTACAACATAACTTGTCAAACTTATTAACTGATAACTCATCAAGGAAATCATAACCGTGACGGCGGTTTGGATATTTGATCTTAATTAGCATAGAGTTTTACGATTTTATTTCTCCTTAGTTTTCGTTTCCATTGAGAAGACATAATGTTTCATCAGATTTCCAAACACCTCGAACTTCGACAAAAAATAATCCTTCATGTCTGGCGTACAACTTTTAAGAAAGTGGCCAGAAAAATGGAAGTACAGTCAAACCTCTCTACAACGGCCATCTTGGGGCCAAAATAACTGGCCGTTGCAGAGAGGTGGCCGTTGTAGGGAGGTTTCAATTAGAGTAAAGTGTATGCATTGGTGTACGGTTGGGACGAAAAATCCTGGCCATTGTAGAGAGGTGGCCGTTATAGAGAGGTGGCCGTTATAGAGAGGTGGCCGTTATAGAGAGGTGGCCGTTAGTGGAGGTTCGACTGTATTCTATATGCTTAACTTTGGCGCGCGTGTTTGCTGGGAATTGATGCATTAATTCAACAGCAAAGTTTTAAAAGAGTTTCTACAGTCCGCATTGGGAAATATTGGTCGAGTTCTTTTTTTTTTTCAAGATTATGGCTCGGCCCATAAACTTGCAAAAAAGAACTCGACCTTATACGGTATTTCCCCACGCTAGTTCAATAACATCTATGATTATGGAATCTATCTTCAGTTTTCTATACTCACCCGATGTGGCGTAGCTGACGCCACACTGGACGAATCATCATCGCTGTTATATCTCGCTGGACTGAAATAAGAAAAATAATACAGAGTCTGAGTCTATAGTACCACAACTGTCCGCAGCCGTCGTATGGATCGTCACGCAAGTGCGGAGACGCGATGCGTGATGTCGTCACGCAAGTGCGGAGACGCGATGCGTGATAACACAATAACGGACGCGAAGGACACACCTGAGATTGGAATCTCCGACGAAACTGTCTTCACCTCCAGGACTGCTGGGCTCTTCTTCAAGTCCATCGATCTCTGAAATAAAAACACAAACCATATTTACGCTTCCTTCACATTGGAATTCTTCCAGCAATTTTCCTTCTCTTCTTTTTTTCTCCATAAAAAATCAAAGCATTGTCAACCAGGTGACAAACACCGAACAAAGCGCCCAACTAGGGAACGACGTCTACAAACCGCCAATTTGACCATTAAACGAAATGTATGCGGACTCCGGATCGAGCGGTCTGGGTTCGAGCGCTGGCCGGGGTCACTGTGTTTACTGTTGTGTTCTCGGGCAGGACACTTTACTCTCACATTGCCACTTTCCACCCAGGAGTATAAATGGGTACCGGCGACCTGACATGCAAAATTCCGGAGGGTAACCTGCGATGGACTAGCATCCCATCCAGGGGGAATGACTATACTCTCACGCGAAAGCAAGAGTTCTTTAGCAGCCAAAAGCAACCAAAACAGATAGCATTATGTATACGTACTTGATCCGGGACTTGATGTAGTCGTGCTTACATTCTCCGCACTACCAAACCTGCGGTGCTTGATGATTTCAAGAGGCTTGGTAACCGCTCTACACAACAGATATAAAGAGCATCCGTTATTACTGCCAACAAATTCCAGCTACGTTAACGTAAAACGGCGGTTACCCTAACGCATTTTATTTTAGTGACATTTAGAATGAGCGAAATGCTTGCAAAATTGCCGGTTAAACCTTCACGAGAATATTGTTCCGTTATGCGATTAGTCGCGCAGGTAATTTTCACCATTTTGAGAATAAATTTGCGCGCGCTATTAATTTTCGCAAAATCAACGGAATAAAAAGGTATTCAAGGCATTGTGGTAATTTACCTAGTTAACCCTTTCATTCCCAAGAGTGCTAAGTTCAAAACTGAGGGGGAAATCGTGAATTTCAGTTTGCATAATTGTCAAAAACAAACAGTACCACATGAAAGTACTGCTCAGTAGCTTTCATTTGAATGGTCACACACTAGGGTTTCATCCACAGACTTAACAGTTAGAACCACATTTATTGACTCAATGTTTGACTCTGGGAGTGAAAGGGTTAAACCCGTGTTGACAATAAATCAAGCGTTGTCACTAGCCGGCCGACAAAGCACAGCAGTTTCTTTAGAAAAATGATGGCTTGATTTTGTAAAACAGTACTAACTTGACAAACGAATGGAAATGGATTACAATATGGACGCACGTGACAATGTGACTTCTAGACTAATTATTGCCACAAGTCGACTTCTTTAAGCGACGAAGTCGCGAAAGCGAGCGGCGAACGCCGCGAGAAGTCTGACAAAATCACCAAAACGCGAAAACGGACTTTGAGAAAGTCTATGTGACTTCTTGAAGAAGTTGAATTACAGAATTTATATGCAGGTAATTTATATTCATTACAAGAAAATAAATATCCTAACGGTTTAATTATTCCATTGATGCATAAAATTACTTCTAGCTCTTCACAGAGATTTAAAACGGATTGTATAGTTAATAATAATAAATTGGAAATCTTTGTAGACCAGAGTTTTCATCTAACAAACACAACTAATATAACATTGCTTATACATTGCTTCAAATATCAATGGAAATCCATCACAAAATATAATAAATATTCTTACCCTTTGACTCCATCTCTAACACCCCTGAAGCAAAAAAAATAAACAAATAAATAAAATACAAAGGCACTTAGACAAGCTGACGTCACGTGCAAACCACCAATAAGGAAACCCTGCTATGTTAAAACAAAAGGCCTGTCGAAATCCTGTATAAACACAACTCAGTTTATATCAAAACAACTGTGTGACGAGTGGAAAGTTTATTTAATAATTTGAATATGGAAAATAAAGGCTTTCTACACCAATAGCACAATATGAGGCTAGTTAGCAATATTTTGCCATCGACGCATGCATCCACGCGTGGCGAATTTTATAAAAACACAATGTCATTTCATGCAAATAAAGAATAAATATTTTGAAAGAGACGGAGCGAAAACGAGACCCGAATCTGACACACATGAGTAACCAGTGTACTACTAATACTTGCTTCGACGTTTCGTGTTTTAACGAAAAATACAGACTCCCAAAACAGTTATATTTTCTATATATTTTGAAGCAATACGAGTAAAATTTATATAGACACCCGTAAATCTGTTGTCGTATCGAGGAATATTAAACTGGAAATTCGTCCAATTTTAGAATATTCATGTTGATGTATATCAACACAATGAAATTGAAAGAGTGCGTATAGTTTCTATAAATCCAATTATCCAAATCGTAAATCTGATTTTCGTAACATCTTTCTAACAACATAATTATAGTAATTTTGATCCTCTTTACATGTAAAGCCTGCTCTGTTATGGATGTAAATGAAACAAGCATACAGATGTAAACACTAACACAAACGACTTTTTAGCGACTGCAGCTCTAAATTGCAGATCGCACGAATTGTAATTATACAAAAACATCAAATACATGTACTCCAAATATCGACTTACGGCCAAAAACACGACTTGTGTTTATGAAGGGTTGTCCGCAGACTTCGACCACACTTAGGTGATAGGAAAGCCGGCAGAACGATTTCTCGCCCTGTCGATTCATTCACAGAGATCTTCGGAAGAGAAAGCGAAGCTTTAACACCCGCCATGAATGGAACACAATGTGAAAAGCATATCGCTTCGATCGGGGTGCCAACTCGAAACACAGACAACCATTCAAAAATCACACTTTTCACTTTCCGCTGTTCAAAACAAGAGGAAATAAATTATAATTTGATAAATTATTCAATATTCATGAGCTTTCAAAGTTTGAAATTTGCATACATCGGCGCCAAAAACAAGCATTTCTGTTCTTTTTTGTTTATTAAAGATTAACTAAGAAAACGGGATTAAAACGGGCTATTAAACTACCCACTAAACTCATCACTCTAAACAACAAAAAACAGAGGGGAATTTTAGCAACATAAAATGAAAAATACAAGCCTGAAAACGTGACACTTCGCTGTTTTTACTTTCGCACAAAAGTCAGAATAGCAGTATGACCCCTGATGTGCAAAATGTAATTACATTTTTCTGAAAAAAAACTGTACAAACAATAATAATTTTCGCGATTCAAAATCTTCTCCAGGTTTCCAGGTGTTTTGGTGATATAATATAACAGCTGACAGCAAACCATTTATGAGATGTTTTAACTTGTCATCAACCATTTCAAAAGACACTCATGTTTGTAAAAAGAAATTAAAAACGCTATGTCACTAATGGCGCATCTAGAAACATTTACTAGTCAGTTTGTCGTTCGTAATCCGTCTCAATCTTCTCCAATTTCAACCATCCGAGCTTGTTTCATTTTGCTTTTATTTAAAATTACCGTTTTTTTTTTGTTTTTTTTTTTTTACCGAAGTAAACTGTATTATCGAGCCGGAGGATTCCGAAAAGACTTTTGTACAACCTTTGCCACTAATTAACTTTTTACTCAAATCTCTGAATATTTGTTTTATTTTGAAAAAAAGTGATGACTGGATATTAATTTGTTTTTTCTCCAAAGTGCTTTTCATAAATTTTCTACTCAACTTTTTTACGGGAGAATTGTTTTTGAAGCAAGACTTATTTTTCTTCGAAAACAAACCTGCAACGCGCTTACGATTATCGTGTCACTTTTCAGGTGTATGTCACATGCGACATTCGTTAGGATCGATCAGGAGCTTAATTCTCATGACCTACCTAAGTTAATTTCTTGTAAAAAGGCAAGGAGAAGATAGGAGTTGGTCAAAACTGAGTTAAAACTCTTGAGTTTCACGCGTGTTTATGAGCCCTATTTTTCTCTGGTCGTGGAAATCCTGCAAAAGGTTTCACGATGAACTTACTTGAGCACGTCTTTAGCAATATGTCCGCTGGGCGCCGCGCCATTCAATTCCAACTCCTGTAGATAGAAATAGCAATGACACTTAAACTTGTTCAAGAAATTCCAACTTGTTTTATCAAAGAAACTTTCAGTAAAACACTTTCCACACTGCTTGCAGGTACAAATGTATAAGGCTTCTCTCCTTAAAGTGCACCTAACCCAAAAATGTTTATTCGTTTAAATAAATTTACTTATAATTTGAAACTTAAATGCGAAGAAATTTTTGGATTTGGTTGAATCCTCGATTTTCTGTGCCCGGCAAAGTCTCATGCCGCTTGCAAGCTGATGGATCAACATTCCGAACAGTCCGTTCGTGTTTGTTGTAAGTGAGATGATGATAGCCAACTCGGCACTCACGCCCCGTTTGCTATGCTTTCATCTCATAAAGAACGTGGAATAATTGTTAAAGGATGTACTACATGTATTGTTAAGGAGCTACGTCACGGATGGCGCATCTTGAAAAAATGGCCAATTTTTTCAAGTTCGCCGTTTGCAATCCGTCTTAATCTTCGCCATCCTCAACCATCCCTGTTCCTGTTTGGTTTATTATTACCTCTTTGGTGTTTTTCTACCTTAGTAAACTATTATTTTGAGGCTTTCTTGAATTTGAAGGTGATTTTGCACTTCGCAAATATGCCTTAAATTATCGTGACATAGCTCTTTTAAACCTTCGAACAGTTTTAGCGTAAAGTATAGAACAGCAAGGACCACTTTAAATTAATTCACATTCCTTCGTGTGCGCATATTATCCAATTAAGAGCCAAGGATAGCTATCCTCGCCCTAATTGGATAGTCTGCCCTGAGAGACCCTGGAAACGAGGTTGGGTCACACTTTGGGGCTCCTTGCTAACCAGCGATCAAGCGAATTTTTCCGCGCTCTCGTTTACTCTTCGTCTTAAGAGAAGAAGGAGCGCGAAAAATTGGCCTGATCGCAGGTCAGCTCCTTGTCGTAAAGCTTGGCAAATAGAGTGAAAAAAAAAACCCCAGGTACAACAATAAAAATACCATGAAAGTAAAAAATTGTGCTGCTATGGCCATAGAAATGTTCATAAACGCCAAGAGACCTCTTCAGCTTCGTCTGTAATGTTCCCTAGAGAATTGTTCCTTTGTCTATCTAAAAAGTATGCGTTCATATACACGTGAATTCATATGATTCAATTTGAAAGAAACAATTCTCTAGAGTAACATCATATGTAATGGGACAACAAACAAACCAAGATAAAGAGGTCCATTACCCACTCTTTGATTTAGCTGTAAGGAAAAAAACTGACGCTTGTATAATATTAAGCAGACGTTGACCTCCAAAATCGTGTCAGGATTTTTATATCAACTTTCAAACGAAATAAAAGCGATTTGAAGTTCGTTTACCGATTTTCTTTGATAGTACAAAACACTAACTTAAACATACTTAATACAACTTTTTACTATATAACTATAAGTGGAAGGTAATAGTCATTATACGTACATGTATAGAGAACAACGCTTATCTATATAGTATTGAGCTATAAGATACATATACAGGCGTACAGTGCACTTGTTATAAGTCTATGTAAGCGATACTCACCATAAGTGTATTGTGATATTTTTCCAGTTTTTTCTGCAGTTGAGCAACCAGTGAATTTGTTTTTTGATTTTTCTTTTCGAAAACAGCTCTGCGAGGAAAGGAACACGAGAATTTCGAGTCAGTATGTACACGGTTTACAATGCAGGTTACGAAGACTACAGCTGTAGTACCGGCGAAACGATGGTTACACGATACAACAGCTTCAATGGGCGACACTACACTAGACTTGTCTATTGATTCACGCTACACTTGTCCTCGATCAATTAACAAATTCTCTTTACTAATTCATAAGAAATTAAAGAGCAGTCTTCTTTCACATTTGTAACAAGAACTGTTTTCATAAGAACGTTGAGACTGACAAATGCCAGAATTTTAACAAGCATGCTAAACAGTAGCCATGATTTTAATTTGGGTAAGAACGTAATTTTTTTTTCCATTTCTTGGTAATGACAAATAGATGTACAATATGAATCATCCTTTGTTCGCATCCGGCTTAGCAGGATTCCAACCTCGTTCCCAGGCTCTCTCTTATTCCCGTCCCGGCAGTGATGTATACGTGTACAATTTCAATGCTCTTTGGAGGAGTGGAGTCACTTACTCCCGGGGGTACTCCCGGGGGGGGGGGGGGAGGAGTGCCACCCGCTTCTTTAAGCTCTTACCCGTTGTCAGACCAAAATATTTGATTTTCCCTGCTCAATTTCAGACCTGACCCTTAAAAAACTTCCCTTTACAAGTCAAAATGGCAAAAATCTAAACACAATTTGGGACCAAAATGCTCAAAATCTATACCCTTTGAGGCGGTACATACCCATATACCTTTATATTGGGGAGTACCCCTCCCCCCCAGGGGAGGAACTTGTATCCAACTTGTATCCAAAATTAACTAAGTAAGAACAAGTTTTAAAAACATTTTCAGGCACACTTGCACAACTTGGTACAAGATAATAAAAAGGCGACCCATGAAATCAAATGAAATTTAACAAATAAATTCAACAGAACATTGCTCGTGCATCAACACGCCATTACCGAGTCGTCTTTTGCATCTGTTTCAAAACGAGTCCAGCTGGTACATGGATAACCTGTCATATGGAAATGAGTTTTACTAGCACGTTCATTGTCTTGCAAATCAAACTCATTTCCATATGAAAGGTTGTGCACCTGGGCCCGGTTGTTCAAAGCACGATTAAGCTAATCCTGGATTAGCGTGAATTGTAACTTTTCAGTGAGATTTTCTGTTTATATTTTTTGCTCTTCAGTTTTGACTTTGACTAATGTCAAACTCCACAAAATATTATCATGGAAAACCACATTTATATAGGAGAAATTGAAACCTCGATTATTTGTTAATCCTGGATTAGCGTTAATCGGCTTTCGAACAACTGGGCCCTGGACTCGTTTTGAAACAGAGGCAAAAGACAACTCGGAAAATGGCTTATTACAAAAGCAGTTTGCTGTACCAACTGCCTCAGTGTAACGTGGATAGAGCAAAAAACTGTCATTACCGGCGTAAACGCACTTCAGGGAATTTTTGCGTGTGGATGTTTGTCGCGACGATGATATCGATCCGAGATAATAACGAGATAATCCTTTTGAATGACTGTTGACTGTCTACAATACAGTAACAAGATAAGGCTTTTGAATTGCTATTGACAGTCCACAGATCAGAGCCTCATACAAATGCATGATAGTTTTTAATTGTTATGTATTGGTGTGTATGTAAACACATTATTGTTTACTTATATTTTCATTTCCTATGTTACTTATATTACTTTATTTTAAGAGCGCATTTGAAAATTCTCAAATTGATATTTGCGCTATATAAATCAATAAATTATTATTATTATTATTAAATGTCATCGATAACTCACGTTCCGACAGATTTTGCGTGATAAAAAGTCACCTTCTAACGTAAGGAAAATATTTTCATCAGTTCTGAATTCGTATGTGAATTTATAAATAAACATTCAGGGCCGAATTTTTAAACGAAGTCTAAGCTAGGCCGTGGTTTGAGATGAGAATTTAATGAGGTTTAAATCTAGCTATAAGCGGGTCAGTCTAAGTAGCTAATTCTTTCATTAGTCTGTGTTATACACCTTCTAAACAGTGTTTACTGTAAATGACGTTAACACATTTAGGTTGGCCAGTTGAAAAATAAAAAAAATAAAAAACTTTATTTAAGTGTCAGAGGATTTAGCACTGCTGTACTAATTGTGGACACGGTTAGGCCACGGTTTTGTTAAGCCTGTCTAACCTTGTTTAAACATTCGGCCCTCAAAGTCGATTTTTCGACAGAATTCTGGAACAAATTCATCCTGATTTAGCATATAACAGGCGGTCAGCCTATAGAAAGGGGAAGATCCTCTCCTGTCCGTACATTTTCATGATTTATTTTCAACTCCTGATATTCTGTACAATGGGCGTGACCACTTGAAAATCGCAATAAATCCATGTCTACATGCGAGATAACCTTAATTACTGTTGACAGCAGCCACAGACAGAACCTCCTATAAAAAGAATGTTTATTGTTTAGTCACGTTCCAACGGCAGATTTTTGCGTGAAAAAAAAATCACCTTTGCCCAAGCAAACTATCTTCATTATATCAAAATATGGCTTTACATGAAAGTAATAAAAAGACCACACAGGTCCCACGTGAATTACAGTTAAAGAAAACTAAATATTCAAATTTTTGACAGCTTTGGAACAAATTCACTCTGCTTTAGGAGGTAGAATTAACAGGCTGTAGCAACGGGAAAGATTTTCTTTCAAAATTCCGTTTACGTTGAATAAATCCTTTTCATTCATCTCATTTCATCTCGTACACAGGACATGAAGTCCGGCGCGAAATAAATCGATGTGTAGCACCTTGGTAGACTACGAAAAATTAGGGACTACTCGTAGTCTACACCTTGGCGGTGACCGCAGGGCTAAAAATTAACATCCAGTGCTTGGTGGCCAGTCGGGCCAGTTTCCTTGAATTCTTAGTAGCCCAGGCCAAATTAAAGTGGCCCTTATTTTCCTCAAGTTGATTAAAAAAAAAACATATTTACTTGAATAAATGGTTTAATACTGCCCGCCTCTTTACAAAGGGAGCAAAACGCGTTATCTTGGACAACAAACCACGGCCTCCCCTGAGTCCAGCTTTTCTGAAATTCCTGTTTCCTTTTCGTCTTTTCGTAGTTTTTGCTACTTTCTACGGCATCTTCCTTGGTTTTAGGTTTTTTTGACGGCAGCGGCTCACATCCTTGGAGAAATCTCCACATTCTGTGGGTTTTACATCAGAATTTTCTATGCCAAAACCTGGCGAGAAGTATGTTGACGATAAACATGCGAGACTCGAAAACGTGCCGCATAGAAACTCTGGGTAAGACTGGAGTCACGTGGCAATACAAATCAAAATGGCGTCCAGATATATTTACGGATCGATCTAAATACTCGTGAAACTGTTAAATCGGCTCGTTAAGAACTAAAAATCCACTAAAGTCAATGAACTTAGAGTTGAGGAAAAGAAAGGAAAGGTAGTCCAATTTAACTACCGGTACATATTTTATTTTTATTTTAACTTCGTACTTTGCAACTTATATCGTAGTCGCCCTTCGGGCGATCAAACCTCAACTTTTAGGTCGCCCTGGTCAGTTTTAAATCGCCACTGGCGACCTGGCGACCGTTAATTTTTAGCCTCGTGACCGGAGACAATTTTTCATTACCACCCAGCCCTTGACAGCACATATTTTCATATTTTCGCACTAGTTGTGTCATGATCTACTGCCCCTACCGGTTACCCAGCATAAACCTTGTTAAAATATAATTGGCTTGTATTAAGGGCCTTAGTGATATCAGTTTTTTTAACCTTGTAAATACTGAAAGAGAAACCCTGGTTAAATAAGGTATCTATCTATCTATTCTATCTTGTGAACCGAAAGAATCAGACTTCTAATCTATAAATGGACACTTAGCTCAGCTATTATCGCCAAATAATCGCGGGAAACGAGTACTGCGACCTGGGGATGTATTAAGGTTTCACCTCCCATTTGATGAGTTTCTCCGACGACAAATGGGCATTTGCGAAAAATGCAACCTCATCCCCAGGATCTCTCTAGCAAGAGCGACCCTGGGAACGAGGTGGGAATAATCAATTTTCACGCCTGAAATATAGGACTGGAAGGCTTCATACAGTACACCGCGCGCAGTACTGATGACACGCAGATGCGTCGAAGAAAAAACAACTCCTCGTGTGTCTGTTCGGGCTATCCATTCGGTGATTAGATACCATAGGATTCAGTTTATAGGTTATCAGTACAATCGTAAAGTACTAACAGCGTAACTTGGTTATTGTTTGAAATAGTTGTAGATCACTTACTTAGATTTCTGTGAGCCTTCTTCCAGGTACTCTTTAACATACTCTGTAAAGACAAATATTTGATACAAATCAGCTCGTTTAATTGAATTGGATTACCACGTAAAGTGTACGTACGGTTTCCACCCTCTCTCCCCCCCCCCCCCCCCCCCCCCGGGACGGTTCACAGGGACAGGTTGTTCAAAGAAGGTAGCGTCAACATTAGTTATCACTGTAATTAATCATTTCTCTTGCTCCACTTAGTTCTGTAGCATCTTGGAGCATTGCTACGGTATTTTCCTCAAATGAGCTGCTGATCCAAGGTATGCCAGTTTACCCTAGCTTCTGCAGCATCATTGTCAAACTTGTATCCTCAATGGTTTCCTGGAATGGGTTCTCAATGGTTGATTCATTTGTGAGGGTGGATAACGCCATCACTCAGGATACAGTAGAGGACACTCTCGTAAGCGACAAGTTCAAACCCGTTTGAACTCTAGCTCATACAAACTCTGTATTTACACATTCCCGTAACTATATTAAAGTAGAGCTGTCCCGCTTACGAGTGTGTCCGCTCAGAGAGCTTCGAACCGAATTAGAATTCCAGTTTGTTTCAAAAAGAGATTCAGACACAAGCACAAGTCAAATGTTGTCATTACCATCTCTCTCGTCTTGTAGTTGTCGTATCTGATCCTTGGTTTTCTTTATCTTGTGATTTAAGTGCTCAACCCTCTGTCTTAGCTTCTAAAAAAACAAAGAATACAATCTGAGAAAATGCCTTCCTTGAGCACCTTTGGAAGACATTTCATTATTCTTATTAAATGAACATTCAGCACCACTTTGGCGCAGTAATAGGCTGATAAATTTAACAAATTTAAAGCACTGCATTTCAATTCTTTAAAAAAGCATTCTTGCTACCTCTGAGTCAATTTGTCCATCTACTTCATCTGTGCTTTCCTTTTCTTGGGAACTAAATGTTCCATCCAGCTGCGAAGTAAATAAAACATTAAAATATATAGTAAACGGGGAGGCTATATTATCTTGAAGTACAGTACACGGTACTGTATAAACCGTTTACTCCAGAATTTCCACTCAATATTGACCTTTAATAACTCAATAGTGTACTTCAACTCAAAACGGTTTACACCAGTTTTGCCCACTGTATCACTTTGCCCAGAACGAGTTTTTTTTAAGAGTAGCACTTTTTGAAAAGAGAATTAATATATATAATACTGCACACGCTTTACATGAGTAGCGCTTTTAGAATGAAGAATGACATATTTACAGTGCAACTACTCAAACCAAGGCCACCTGAAAAAATTATGTGAAAATTAGCGAATGTTAACCGTAGATTTCCCACAAATTATGGATCTAGAAAAAAACTGCACACTACAAAAGCAATATTTTAAATAATTAATTTTGTGACCATTTTTATTGTTTTAACAATGAAACGCTATTGGTCAATTTGCAAATAATTTGTTTGGGTGGCCTTGGTTGGAGTAGTTGCACTATAATCGATTTTAGTTGTACTGTAGTTATTTGTTGTTAGGAGGAACAAACGGTCTGTGTGAAACGCTTCATGGTGAAACCCGCAGTAATCTACTTACAGAGTCTACTTCAGCAGAATCATCTTCATTTAAGGACAGTGCTGTTGCACTTCTCCCTCGTGGAAGTTGGTCTGATGCTGCACCACCAGCAGAGATCCCCACAGAGGTGATGCCCCGAGGCCGACTCCCACTGTCACTGTCGCCGCTGTTACGAGTGTCTACCAATGGACACTCAGATTGAGTCTTGCTGCGGCGTCTGCCAAGGCTGAAGAGAAAGGAAAAGGTAAACTTATGTGTTGATCTAAAAGTACATGAACGACAATAACACTCTGGCTCGTAATCACTTCTAACTGATTAATGTCGTGAGCATGATTGATTAAGATAAAAAGGTAAAGTCTTCACAAGCCTAGTGGCCCACAACTGCCGGAGGCAGCTTATCCCGGTTTCTGTGCCCACAAAGCGACTAGGGGTATTGCTACTCCCCCTGGATGGGATGCTAGTCCATCGCAGGTTGCCCCCAGCGTTTTGTCGCCATGCAGTACCATTAATTATTTTATAGGAGATCTATGAGTTCCTGGGTAGAGAGAGATACTGCGTGAGAGTAAAGTGTCTTGCCCAAGAACACAACACAATGATCCCAGCCAGGGCTTGAACCAGGACCGCTTGATACAGAGTCCAACAAGCTAACGATTAGACCCACATCGAGTAACGAAGCACAAACTTATTGGCTCAAACATTCGCCTGCGGATTCACTTCTGCCACATTCACAAGAATTTATCCCAATTTTCGTTTTACTTCTATAGAAGTACCGGCACATCAGACATGTGTGAACTGGCAGGTCATTTATACATCTCAGAAAGTAGACATACTTTCAGAGTTGGGAGTCGAGTGATTGGCTTAAGTACATGTACAGGTCCAACTGTATGCACAAAATGCACGAGTTACAATAATACAACTTACGAGGATGGCATTGCCCTTTCTCTGATCTCAGCCAGGACTTTAGTGAATTGTTTATGTCTTGTTGTTGGCACGTTCAACTTCAACCTCAAACTGCTATCCTCGTTCTGTAAAAGACAACAAAAGGGGCTTGCATGTAGACACACTGCACAGTCATAATAAAAATTATAAATTGATTACATGATAAAATTGTCAATAAATCAGTTTTATCAATAATTATTGATATTAATAAATTAAGTCTAATATGTGCTTGCTAGTAAGACTTAAATATTATCTGTTTCTATCTTTGATACCCGTTCAGTGCCATTAATTTATATCCAATGTGTCTTACATGTGCATGTATGTCAAAACCCCAAAGATCTATCAATAACAAATTTGAATTAATTTTATTAATAAACTCCATCATCAAATGCCTTACGCAGTCAAGGGAACAAGTAACATTTGATGGTAAAATTCTGCCTCTGAGACAGGACTGAGCCCGCAGTGATCCGTCGGACCCAAAGTTGCTACAACATGACATATCCTTATCGTGCCATGGTGCGATTGCTTGGTCAGAGTACTTGTGAGTGCTCGTGCTAGTTTTTGACTCAAGAAACTCTTTGATTGCTTCAACCAAAATTTGCCAAAAACAGCACTTGTTTCCCCCCCCCCCCCCCCCCCCGGACTATATGGTTACCTAGAGCTTATATGTACATGTATGCAGTCATACAGTATGTTGGTATTTATTATTCAACAAATTGTAACACTGTCCAAATATGGTCATGATGCACTCAATATCTGTTGGCCGTACTCAACAGATATCCTGCGATATTTTGTATGTGCGCGGTAAAATGTTCAAGAAAAAGTGGAAGAGTATTTTTTTAGCTGTGTTATAAATTTGTTGAATAATAAAACAATTATCCTGCTCAATCTTGTGGAATATCCCCTGATTTTAGCCAACTCGGGCAATGGCCTCGTCAGCTAAGTATCAGGCGATATTCCACGCGATTTCGCAGGATAATTGCTAAATATTTACATACCTCAGAATCTTCCTTTCCACTATGTGTACCATGATTCTCTTTGTTCCTACCAAATAATCTGTGAATACCTGGAAAAAAAATTGATCAGAGGTGTTTCAAGCAAAACTTTGACAATTTTTGTTCAGAATCACATCATTTTTGGCATGCAGACTTATGCTCCTAACAGTGCAACATAGATTTTTTTTTTCGTCAACCAATAATTTGCCCTACATGTAGTACAGTAGTAGATTGTACAACACAGGTACAGGGAGACATTGGTTCTAAAATTAATTGATTAGGTAAAATATCATGTCTCTAGGAACTGACTGAGTCTGCGATCGATATCAGAGATCTGACATCACTTCTCACAAAAATCAGAAATTGAATAGTGTTTACAAAGTAATACAGTTGAAGCTCGATCCCTAAGCGGACACTCTCGTAAGGCTAAGCAGACAGCTCTACTTACGGCCGTCTTGACAAAACCCTGTTTAAACTCTAGCTCATATAAACTCTTGAAGAGTATTAATTCCTCGCGAAGCGAGGCCGAAGGCCTCGCGTAGCGGGGTTTATAATTCTGTCCCCCAAGAGCTGACGCGAGAGCAATTCTCGTGTGGCCTTTACGGTCATATTTATTTATTATTTGTTTATTTATTTATTTATTTATTTATTTAATTGTTTGTTTGTGGAGTTGGGGGTTGACATGACGTCACACGGCGCGCTCGTGGCCTAATGGCTTAAGGCGCTAACTTTTAAATCTGATCTTCGGGATTGAGGGCGTGAGTTCAAATCCGACATGGTCCTTCTTTTTTTTTTTTTTTTTTTTTCGCGGTTCAAATCCAGGCCGTTCTTTTTTTTAACTCCCTTTTCTTTGCTTAATAACATTGACTTCGACGTAATCTTTGTACACGTAAATGTAGAAACAGGAACGGCTGCTGAAGAATAACAATTTTTACTCCAAGTTTTGTTTATCGAACAAATTTATATACGGGTCATTTGTGAAAAAAACCCGGCTTTATTAAATCCATTATCAACAACAGGAAAAGGAAAGACGACTCAGGAATTTCTCAAAGTACGATCAACATATGGCTTAGTTTTCATTGTAGACGCGAAGACTTGTGTCTGAAAATAATTCGCCGATCCGATATTGCCGAAGAAGATTTTACCTACAAAAGCGAGGTGGTTTCAGATCATTCGGACGGAAAAGTGGGGTAAACAGTACAAGAGCGCTACAATTTATTACAGATATCGAGAGACGAGCGAACTCCAATCGAAACCAAAATCCGGTGGCCATAGCAAAAACACGGCGTTCGTCCGGCGATTCTCAGAAACCTTGCAGCGATTCTTGGAAACCTTGCAGATCAAATCGCAGGCGTGCCCGTTACTAGGCAACAAAAGCTTCGCGAGGGCCTGCGAGTCACGTATTACTAGTTTACACATTCCCGTAAGTGGCCATTCTCGTCCCCAGAGGCCACGATCCTTTTGGTCAGCACCAAGAATCGAGACCTCTGGCCGGAACCAATTTGTTGAACATGCACAGAGTACTCGTTCTATATTCTCAGCCAATCAGATTTGTCAGATTTGACGGTAGTCCGCGATTCGCGGACTTCCGGTTACTCTGCGCATGCTCAACAAATTGGTTCCGACCAGAGGTCTCGATTCTTGGTGCTGACCAAAAGGATCGTGGCCTCTGGGACGAGAATGGTAAGTGGCCAGCTCCAGTGGCGGACACGTTTTCTGCTTCCCAAGGGCGTCCACTAATGGGAGCTTCGACTGTAATCAATTTCAACTTACCAAATGTTTTGCTGTTACGAGGAGAAGAGGGTGAGTGAGAACCAGCTGTGGCATCCAATGAAGTTAGAGATGTTGCACTGCCGTTCAATGATCTAGGGCTCTGCTTGGGCAGCTGAACGTGTAGCCCTGCCAGATTACAAGAAAATCACTACCGGTCAAAATAAAAACTTAATATATGATTTTTGACTTTTTTTATGACCAAATTTGGGTAAAACTAAATAAATATATTAATCACTTTAATTAATAAGGTACTTAAGCAATTTGCTACAATACAGGACCAAGGTTGATATTTTGCTCTAGCAGAATCGGTCCAGACTAAATCTCCAATTCAATAACTTGGTTTCTCTTCATCTATTTTAAATTAAGCTTTTAACGTATTTCACATGTTCTTATCTAGAATAAATTGAGAAATACCGTAATCTTACCAAAATTTAAAATGGCCCGTGTTTTTTTTCATGACCTCATATTAGCAACTTGTCAATTGATGAATTTTCAACGCATGGAAAGCAATTTTTTTTTAAATTTCAAGACTTTATGCTAAAAATATCAACTTTTACAAGCAGACATTAAGTGATTTAAAGAATAAAGGTTAATCCGAGTAATTGCATTGCATCAAATATATGGACAACAAAATTACAACTATAGAATTAACTTTCTGTGGCTATATTTCGGTATGATTCTACACCATCTTCAGACTAAAGTAACATACAAAGTGCGGAGTTTAAATACTGGGTGGTAATTTGCATTAATAATATACACGTGAAAAACAAAACAAAGACGGTACTCAGGAGATTGTTTTGTTTTTCACGTGTATATTAATTAATGCAAATTACCACCCAGTATTTAAACTCCGCACTTTGTATGTCACTTTAGTCTGAAGATGGTGTAGAATCATGCCGAAATATAGCCACAGAAAGTTTCTATAGTAAATGTTGTATTTTGTTGTCCATATATTTGACACAATGCAATTACTCGGATTAACCTTTATTCTTTATGTCCTGAAATTATCAGCGGGTAATGGGTTTTAGACAAGTGATTAGAACAACGAAAATGCATTTAAAATAATTAAAGGTGATATTGTCTTATGTACGAATGAAAACGTAACTTACAGTAGAACTTTTAAATGTTCACCAATCAGTAATTAATCAAAATTAATGAGGGTAATTTTCCACTGGCTGAGTGAAACGAAAAAAGTGGAAAATGTTTTTCTCACACACCGCTGGGGCCTGGGTATAGGTCATGTGACCGGTGAGGCGGGCAGTTGTTTTTGTTGCGTCCGCCATTACTGACCTTCCCACCCACCCACCCAAAGAATTTCAGTAGTATTTTGTTGTATTTTTTAATTTCGGCGTTATACAATGTAACTAATGTACAAAGCTTGTAATTTTGGAAGCTTCCCAGTTTTAGCGTGATATGTGTATAGTTTTTGATTTTACAATAAAGGTCAGGCTTGCGGCGGTCGGCTTGACATGGCTTGCGGCGGTCGGCTTGACATGGCTACCAGTGGTGTGTGAGAAAAATAATTAACATTTTTAGTTTGGGAAGTGTAATTTAGGGTTTGGCCATTGTACATTGTACATCTGTAAATAAGTCCCCAATGCTGGCTTTTAATTTCTACTTGACGTGCTGCACAATACACAATAGTTACATAGGATGGACTGATCAAATGAAAAGTCTGCAATTAACGCTTTATATTTGCTTAATGTCTTCGCAGAAAACACTTTTCATTTACCATTATCCTCTAATGAATAATAAGAGGGTCGTTATCAACAACACTCATTATCAAAACCCATTCAGCAACCTTATTATAAACTAAGATAGAATTCTCTGATTTTGACAAGAAATTTAGAATTTCCCTGATCAGATACTTTAATTTAAAATTCCACGACTATTCCCTGAACTGGAAAAAAAATCCCTGACTTAAATTTCCTGACCTGTAGCAATCACATATTTGTGGGCATATTTTATAATGTAAGTTATACAACTTTTCGACAAATAAAATTATAATTTATTTAATATTGTTTACTTTAACTTAGAACATTTTTGGACCTTTCCTTGACAAATTACTGAAACCAGATAACCATAGAAGATGTGGGTATGTACATTTTGTACCTTCAGTTGTTTTATCAGGCCTCACAATCTAAAATACAAAAGTTCTTGGGCTCACAGAGAAAAACGCTAGTCTCGCCATCTCACAAAGTCTCAAATTTATAATTTGCTGCCCTAACAAATCTGCAGCTGCATGAATTGAAAAAGACCTCAGACATGCTGCAAGACAATCAAATTTCAACTTTTTTAAAAACATTTCCTGTAGCATAGCTGGACTAATATAAAGTGTAGCCCAGCTGCAAAATTCTCAAATAATTTAATAGGTGCATGTGTTGAAAATTATGCACATTGTCAGCAAAATTTGGCAAGAATCTAATACATATTTTTATCAAACTTCAAGCAGATGCGGATCTTTTAATATGGTTTTGTAGAATAAGACTCATTTGACAAGACCACAAAATTAAATATTGTGCTTTGTCAATGTAAGATTCTATGAAAACAATGTTTTAAGTCCATTATCTACACGTCACAACATAACCTTCTGTTTTTACATACGAAAAATAATACAATATTGCAAGCTTATCCAGAGAGACTGTTCTACAGTCCCAAAATATTCCAACCGCATTTAAACTCGATTAAAGGATAATAAAACTGTATTCCGACTGCATGACATGTATTACCTTTAGGAATTACGAACAAGAAGCAATCATTGTAAGATCTTATCCCATTTCACGTTATTTCCATTATAATTGTGGAATAAATGCGAACGAAACGGAATAGTCAGCGAAAATATAGCAACGGCTGTCAGGTATCGACAACCCGCACGATTTCAAACGCCTTGTTTGTTTGCAGAGACGAAAGAAAGCTTTTGAAGGAGAAGAAACTAATTGATATGTTACCTTGTATGAAGATCGAGCCTGGAGAGATCGTTGAATTCTTTCACGGACGAGCAAGCAATGTACTAAGCGTTCATTTTAGTTTTGAACAAAACGAACTTCGCTCCGACATCAACAACGATGTCATTGGAATAAATAAAGCCGAAACCATCGTACAGCTGAAATCATGAATAAGTGATCACTTGTGACGAAATGATCTTCCAAATGACAATTATAGGGATGCCTCAATAAGCAGCTCTTCGATTTGTATTGACATGTTTTATGGATGTTTTTATGGATGACCTTGTACGCACTAGAGGGGTCAATGCAACACCAATTTGTACACGTTGATATTTATAAATTAAGCTTATAGCGGGCGAACTCAGCTATGTCCGTTCATTCGCATTTCAGTGTTAACATGACAAAGAATTTAGGCAGCAAGATGCTTTTGTGAGCAATAATAGCAAGAGCTTGAACGCCAAAGCAAAGCGAGATCATAATTATAAATCACTTTACGGCACCGGTAAAGAGCATGGTAAATTTCAAACGATTCGCAAAAAGCAAAATTCGCACGTGACCCTTTATATAAACACGTTATACAGACTCAAACCAAGCCAAAATATTTTCTCCGGGTTAAAATTATCATTCATCTAGATGAATAATTTGGTGTGGTTCGAGCAGTACTGATAAACTACTTGGTATTTTACCTCGAACTTGTCTCCGCGGAGATGAAGGAGCCTTCGTCGACATGCTATCAGACCGTTCACTGCCAGGAGAAACAGCGTTTTCCCGATCCTTTTCTCGGAGAATACTGCAGATATTCTGAGCGTATAACGGCCATTGAAGACACCGATCATACCAGAATTTGATCACATTATCGCCCTCATATTTTTGCAACCAAAAAATCGCCAAGGAAAAATAATTATCGGTTAGTGTTTATATTCCTCCCGTGATGCAGTTATAATTTTCAAATCGAGGCTACGAAAAGATGGCGCGGGAAATTAAAATAAAAATGTTCTACAACTGAGATCAATCACGTTTCCTTGCACAAAGATTTCCGCAATAAACTGAATACTTTTTTCCCTTGCGTAGTTAAGAGTCTTAGGATTTGGCTCGTAGTATTCTGGGATTATTCAAACTTATTTCCTTACTAAACAAGCCATGACAGCTGTGACGTCATTGCGACGTCACTGCAAGGCCGAAAACTTTTACCTTGTTATCGATTGTTACAGCAAGGCAACGAAGCAGCTTGTGAGCGTTTTCGCTCCTAATCTAAATGTATTTCAATTCAAGTCAATGGAAAATTGTCAACTTTGATATGGTGAAAAACAATAAACAATGGTAATTCTGATGTTGTCATCGTTTTGGTCCGTTTGACGAAAGGGGTCACGTTTGATTTTTGATCTTCTAGGACTGTACTTCTTCTGTTCAATTTTCTAATTCGAAGTCTGGCATCGTTTTATACCTTAGTACGTGGCTAAGTCTCATTTTTTTCCCTTTTGAATGGCTTTGATCTTTTGGAAAATTCTGGTAACATTTTGTTTGGCTAAAAGATATTACTACTTGGGGTTTGCGTAAAAAAGAAGTCGGAAATTATGTTTTTCGTGTCAAATTTCTCGTGTCTAGCTTTTTCGAAAAGTGTACTGACGCGACTAGCTGTGTATGATGACTGATTGATGAAATGAAGAGGGAGAAAACTGCAAATCATAAAAAAAATTGAACTTTGTTTTGAAACTTTAATTTCCGGCCTGTAGTACGGAAAATAGATACGGCTGATAGTACCTGATACGGTACTGATACCGTGAGAAGAGCTTTGAAGGTCACAACGGAAGTCGAACACCCCTACCCTCTATCCCCAAGGGGAAGCAACTGAGCGTTTATATGCTTGTAGCATCACAGGTCACCAAGCGTATATGAGAGTTTGTATGGAGCTGAAATTCGATCGAAAAAATAATTTTCACTTTTTTTTCTCCACGAAAAGTTGTAAAATAATGTGAAACTAAAGTTTAAAAACCTCACCTGTTGTCGGAAAAGACACAGGTTGAGGTTTTTAAACTTTATTTCACATTATTTACAACTTTTTCGAAGGAAAAGTGAAAATTAATTTTCATCGAATTTCAGCTCCATACAAACTCTCATAATACGCTTTGGTGACCTGTGGTAGCATACACGCAGGCTACTACCGAAATGCTTGCAGAATTTACGCTTCTCTCTATCTCTCTCTTTTCAGATCGTTTTTTCAGGGATCAGTTATTGAAACATTTTGAAATACAGTCAACTCTCTCTATTAAAAGCGGACACCCTCCGAACCAGCTCTAGCTGTCCGCCTTAGAAAGACGGTTTCCGCCATACATGTAAAGAGAGTCTAGTTATAGACAAACAAGTGAAATTCGGCCAGGACTAGCCAGCCATCCATGTCCGCCTTAGGGAGGTGTCCGCCTTACAGTGGTGTCCGCTTAGAGAGAGTTGACTGCAACCTCGTTTCCCAGGGTCTCTCTTCTTTTTTTCAATCGCGTTTGGCGGGAAGAAGAGAGACCCTGGGAACGAGGTTGAGTTGACTGTACTCCTGGAAACAAATACAAACGAAACGTTCGGTCCTACACTAAGCCAAGCCTCATATTCCTTTTTCAGACGCTCAGATCGGCCATCAGAAATGAGCTTCGTAGACAACAGCATATATAGCTTGTATTTTGTCCATTACACAATCGAGTCTGGTTGCAGTGTAACACTTAGCTTCGACCTCTAGAATCGATATTTCACGAATTGTCTGAAACCTAAAACGTTTCCTTGTTTTAGCTATTCAGTTCCCGGGGGGGGGGGGGGGGGGGGGGGAGGAGGACTCCCATAAAAAAAGTGACGGGGTGATCGTCGTAAATTTTGATAATAACCACAAAAGGTACCAGAATCTAACTTTGTGGGTCGAATTCATTTTTCACCCCTAAAAGGTATCAATTCTAAAACAAAACCGTTCCTATCCTATTTTTTCCGGTATACTGACCCTAAAAAGTACCCGAATAACTATAATAATGGTCATTTTGGATTTTATCACCCTAAGCTAAGCCGTAGCACGAATTTTAACCCCTAAAAGGTACCACGATCACCCCCGTCATTTTTATATATATGAGAGTCCCCCCCCCGCCTCCCCCCCCCCCCCCCCCCGGATCCAGTTCTCGCATCCGACCGGACTTGCCTAATTACTAATCCACTAATGCGCGAGGAAGTGCGGTAATCAAACGTACGTGTTTAAGTAAATTTACCCATCCATCTTGGGTCAGAACGGAACAAATTTGATTCGTGATCGTTCCAATTTCTGTCAGTGTCATGGCCGAAATAATGACGCACTGAATCTCCGGATCTCTTCCTCGTATCGACAAAAATACATGAAATAGCGCAATTATCGCTGTCACTGACCTTCCAATGTAACCAGCAGACCAAAATCATGACATGTTTGACATCAATTGGGGAGATACATGGCCAAATATGTTCTTCCCAGGTATTTTGCGTGGATATTATATCAACTAATGAATCTACCGTGACAGATAACATCACAACACACATGTACGTACACGTAGTTCAATATTAAATTTATCTCTTGCATCAGAAGGCGTCACGTGAAATGCAAATCTGCTCGCGCAAGTTAACTCAGTAGTCAAACGAGACTGAGCCAACATGCATATCGTAACTGTCGTAACTGGCACTATTCAACGAATTGAGATAGTTTTCAATTAGCCTGCGTGGGCGACTCCAAGTTTCAGAATTCTTCACTGAAATAACAAACTCTTCATAACCAGAGGTGTTACGTAACATATATAAAGTCAATAATCAACTGATGTTAGCCCGCGCTGCGCTGGTGCCTAGCGCAACTGGCGCGCAGAAAGAGGGGGAGGGGGGGGGGCAGAGGGGAATAAGACGGCCCATTGTTGCTTCCCGAAGACTCGAAGGAAGGTGGATGTTTGACACAGTCCCCTCCGCGTGAAAAGACTGATTGGTGAAGTCTATTTCTATTGTTGTTTTGCACGCATGAACTGACCTTTGGGTCTATAGCCTCTTTATAAACAAGCCTGCATAATTGTTAGTACTCCGTCATACCAAGTTATGCCTTTATTATCGTTGAGTTTCGTGCTCCTTTGTTCTAACGATTTCGCGCACGCACGTTGCATTGTGTTCACAATTGGTTTACTTGAATCTCATTGAAAATTAAATATTTGGAAAGCAAAGACGAATTTATACCACAGCAGTAGCTAAAATAGTGTGCTAAATCTGGCTGTGACATTGTAGTGTCTGTCACTACCAGATGATGTTGGCTTTGTTATTTTGGAGACGCTATTGCACGAAAGGGTCTTGCGTGACATTGTTTTATTACCAAGCCGCCTTGTTTCTAGTGTACAACACGAACTGACCTTTGGGTCTATAGCCTATTTATAAACATTAAGCCCCTAAGCCGCTACAAAACCACGTTCTCTTTTTAAACAAATCTCCAACAACCCTTGATCTTTATAAGTTTCACGTATACATGAGGGGGGATACATGTATCAGTGGACCACGATAACTACAAGGAGCCCAAACCAACGATGATAACGAAATTCTTGCAAATGTGGCAGCACTTCACTTCCAATATGGAACCCCTAGTTTAATAGTGAATCTGATAAATAATTTTCGATATATCTGGCGCCAGATTATGCGGATCATATTTGAGAACTGTAAATCAAGCAGTTCGGCTATTGTTTTTGAAAAACTTAAATTAAAACGCCACTAACTGCTTATTTCCCAGTACATCTATCTATAATAAGGTCATGAGCTGGGAAGCTGAGATAGACTGGTCGGATGTTTTGCATATATCAACTTAACTTGGCGAACCAAGACGATGAAAGAAATATTAATCACAATTCTCAGAGAAGGAGTGCAACCAGGACTCGACGGATTACCAGGAATTCAGTAATAAAATTATGAAACTTGGACTGGACTAATGGAAGACTTCCCAATCCTTTCCAATCAGTTGTTCGGACCGCCCGCTGTACAACATATTTTCGGGCGCTGTGACGCCTACAGTGACATGATCAGTACGTCAACAGTCCAGTTAGACTCGACTAAAAACTGGCTTGTTGTAACACGACCCAGCTGAGGCATTTCTGTTGAAAAATCGCTTTCCCTGCCAGATTAATTAACCTGCCACATCATGCCCTTAAATGAATCGAATAATCAGTCGTTTACCGTACTGATAAACAGCTTCATTTTACAGAATGAATAATTCATTTTATAACGTTATATGTTATATACTTAATCTCTCTAAGTCTTTAAGTCAAAACACCTGACCTACAGCAAGTATTTGAATATAAACAATTATATTTACGATCGAACACTTGCTAATGGTAAATTCGAGACTTTGCGAGACGGTCAAGACTAGTGTTTTTTTCTGCGAGCCCGAGACGTTTTGAATTTTTAGATTGCGAGGCTGCATGAGATCGAGACTCCAAAACGGCTTTGCGAAAAATAGAAAAATAGAGACTGCGAGACGTATAGAACCGCTCAAAAAAAATGAGACTGCGAGACCCGTGAAATTCGACTAAAAATTTGCGAGACCATTTTAAAGACCATTCGCCCGCCCAGCTGCAGGGCTCTATGTACTAACTTGTTTCGTTGTTAAAATTTCTCCAATAAAGACTTACTTACAATCCTTACCTTTAGTCTTGATCAATGGACTCTTGTTTTCTCCATTGCTGAATGATCGTGACCTCTGCCTAACTAAGGGATTGCGGTTGGAAGGAAATTCAGATACGTGAATCAACACTTCTTTTTGGAGCGACATGTGACGAACTTTCGCCATTCCTTGTAAACAGTTTTCAAACTTACTGTTGCTGTACGTGTTCCTCAGTGTTGTTGACTGCGCTCTTGCGACATTATACCTGATTGTTATTATTTGTCGCCGATAGGTTACTTTTTCCACTCTTAGTTTAGAAATACGTCAGTTAATTGTCCGTATATTGGACCCAACAAATACGGTATCCAAAATATGACGATAAAAATTGACGATGAAGCTGTTGTTGCAGTTCGTCGCTGTTTTGTTCATCTGCCAATGTTCAAAGCCAAGTTGTCGCTGTTAAAACACCATCATGCTAATTCCTGTCTTGACGAAACTTAGAATTGCGGACTCGTATTTAAACAGCGCCAATAACCGAAATCAAATTTGTTTTTGTCTTGCCCGCAGTAGCTTCACGAGGCTAATAGTAGCACTGAACTGGATGATCACTCAGTAGAGACCTTTCTCGTAAAATCGTGTGAAAATCGACGGTTTTCTTCGCGGAGATCCAGAAATTCTGATTAGCTTCGACCGGTTGATACGCGCGACTTCCCAAGTAGAACAAAAATTTGGCACTCGCAGATTTTTGCATATCGAGTTAACGTTCGAGACAATTATATATAAATAGTTTACATGACCCATATCAAGAGTCAACAGACGCTATCGAGTAACGCCGAACGCTACTGGCGGATTGCCGGACTCTTGCAGAGCTAGAGTCAGCAAACTTCACATTCACAAAATGTTTTCAGCCACATGATCCCACTAAAAAATAAGATTATAACAACAAGATTTAATTTTCTAAACTGACCATAATATTAAGCTTATTGAATACAAATCTTTGGAAAGAGCGAGAAATAAGGAAAGAAGAGTTATTACATATAATGAAAAAATGCACGAAGTTGAATTAAAAATCATACTGCATAATGAATTTTTTCTTTTTTTTTCCAATTAAGGAAACGATAAATTAGTCGTTAAAAATAATACATTTTAATTGATAAATACACCTGCCAAATTCGTGAGAAATTAATATGCAGTTTTAGGTAATAAAAAAAAAGCAAGCATGATCCAAGAATATTTTGGGAAATTTTCGGCAAGTGCAAACATTTCACTTGGGTCATTTCAATCTTACTGAAATGGAACAAAGCAAATTGGAACGGTGAGCAAGGCTAGGGGCCGTACATACCAGACGAATAATTAAGTGAGGGGAGGGAGTTAGTGAGATAGGGGGGGGGGGGGGGGGGGTCCTGATCCTGATCGAAGCTCTGATTGTGTCGCTTTCAATTGTGTTCATTGACTAACTTCCAACCTCGTTCCCAGGGTCTCTCATCTTCTGGGGGCGGAAAGATGAGAGACCGCTGGGAACGAGGTTGGGTGGTCGGTTGGGTAAGATGGAATATTACCTCATCCGAAGCTGAAGTAATATATCAATCACGAGAGAAAGTCATGTGTTTCATCGGGATTTCCAAACACCGAGAAGAGAGTTTATTCATGCATTCTCCGTTACCCATGCTTCGATCATCCAATCACGGAATTCCGTATCTAAATGATTTGCAAGAAACATGCCCGCAGAAAATTTACGGCAAAATGACCGAAAAAACGCGTTTTGGGCTTAAAAAGTGTGTTTTAGGGTTGTCTCTTTGGCCAAATTTTAGCGTTTCCTATGCTAAAAACCCGTACTCGTGAACGCCGAAAAGGATCTTTATATCGTTTCGAAGTGAAATCGTTTCAAAGTATCTTCGGTTCAACGTTACTTTAAACTTAAAAATAAATAAATAAATAAATAAATAAATAAAAAATAAGGGTTTTTCCGTTGTGATTTCTATCATTCTCTCTTTACTTTTCTTCTTTCTCTCACCCTTCTTTTCTTGCTATCTTCGGCTTTATATCGCGCTTTCTATCAGCTGAAAAAAGTTTTGAACTAACCTTTCAAGGAAGACCAAGAAATGAATGTGGAAGAATGCAATGTTCGGTGTGTGTTTAACCCAATT
The DNA here is from genome assembly GCA_029204205.1 of Desmophyllum pertusum. Classification (NCBI taxonomy): domain Eukaryota; kingdom Metazoa; phylum Cnidaria; class Anthozoa; order Scleractinia; family Caryophylliidae; genus Desmophyllum; species Desmophyllum pertusum. The sequence continues at coordinate 440,235 of MU825441.1, read as the reverse complement.
TGGCACTGGCTTGGCACCAAAAGTTCAACAGGTTTTTCTTGCGTAACTTTAGGCGGAATTCGTTCGATTTCCAAAACGGATGCACGATTGCGAAGATCTATCCTTTGTGCATGAGTTGCATGTCAAAGCAATTTTGGTGGCGAGTCTACTTTGGAGATAGTTTCTGAACGTCAAAAACCGCCAAAAGCGTCAAAATGGTCAAAGTGGGCCAATTTTCTGCGGGCACGTTCTTGCAAATCCAGTTAGATATATTCTAGTATAGAAACACACACAACCCACAATCCTCCACTTTGCTCTCGACGAGGGGCTAACGCTCGAAACGTCAGCTTTTAAGAAATTCGCTACGGCGGTTAATTTATCTTTATCAACTTCGAGTTGATAATCAGTTGATAATCAACTAAGTGTTTTACTTTCCCGCCACGACGCAGCACAACAGTTTTTCATTAGAAACTAATCACTTTGTCCATCAGTTTTAGTGTATAGAAGTCAGAACATGTAATACAGAGGCTAGGTGAGTAATTAGGGTGAAGTTTCGAGGCTCACAGGGTACAGGAAAAACAGGTAAAAAAAGGAAAAAAAGGAAAAGGAGCGAAAAGAAGAGAAGAAACGAGAGTAAAAAAGACGCAACGAAATCCACTTTTGTTAATGCAGATAATCCCTGTCTACCAACAATTTATCTTTATAAATCCCTTTCATTAGGGATGTAATATAATATGTTAGACCTATTCTTGCTGGGAGGGGGGGGGGGGGGGTGGGGATGGGGGGTGTGGGGGGGGGGGGGGGTGGGGGGGGGGGGGGGGTGGGGGTGGGGAGGTGTGGGGGCAGTGGGGGGGGTGGGGGGGGTGTCGGGGGGCAAGGGGGGGGGTGGGGGGGGTGGGGGTGGGTGGGGGGGGGGGGGGGGGGGGGGTGGGGGGGGGGGGGTGGGGGGTGGGGGGGGGGGGGTGGGGGGGGGGGGGGGGGGGGGGGGAGGTTTGTGCGTACCGGGGAGAAGGGGAGAGAGAAAGGGGAGGAGGAGGGGCAGCCCCCCCGGTCGGCGATGCTGCGATGCATACACTTATGTGCACATTTATCATTCTGGTAGCGCTTGTGTAGTCACGTTTGATTCAACGATAGATTATGTAACGTCATATTTATTTGACGGCTAATAAACGCATACTGATCGACGCCTATGTGTAACCATTAGATCGACCTATTGTGTAAATATACGTTTATTCCAAATGCATCCAGTCTGTCCCCGATGCCCCCATTTGTCATTCTGTATAAAGCGTCACATTCATTCGATGGCATGCAGCCGGGCTTGCAGTCTTACCGTGGATTATGTGACGCGTGTGGTTCTACTATCCCTGGGCACCGAGGTTGCGCTTTTTGTTGATTTGTTTGAGTATCCTTGAAACTGAACCATAGTTTTTGGGGAGGAAACTGGTGCCTCGTAGGGGGTGAAAAGGATTTGAGCTCAAACCACAAAACGAGATTCTGGTACCTTTTAGGTGATCCAGTTTCAAAATTCCGAGATCACACCCGCCACCTTTTATATAGAAAGCATCCCTCCAATCCCACCCCCCCCCCCCCGCCCACCCCACTGGGCGCTCACCGGGGAGAGGCGCTTATGTGTGTCTTGTTTTTAAAACTGCGATTAAATAATAAAATAGCTGGCCTAATCATCCGTACACTAAAGAGGCAATTAACGAGGCACGGAATGTAAAAATCCAAGTTTTGAGATCAATACAGTAAGAATTCATATGCTCAAATGTCGAAGAAGGTCGAATGCTTGACAAATATAAGAGCACTAAGTTAACTCCTTGCAGCTCTATTGAGATTTGGAATTAAATCGATTTTGGAAGTAGTCTTAATTCCTCAGTCATTAGGGTCCTTGGTTAATACAGTCGAAGCTCTCTGAGCGGACATTGCTCTCGTAAGCGCACAGCTCTACTTACAGGGCTGCTTGGGCAAAATCCCGTTTGAACTCTAAGTTCACAACAAACTCTAGTATGTACTACATTTCCTGGTGATGGGCGGCCTAGCTCCAGTTGCGGGGACACTATTTTCTGCTTGCCCGAGGGTGTCCGCTTACGGGAGCTTCGACGGTAGTTATAATTGTTTCGGTTATAATATATTAATAATGTTATTTGATAATACAACACCGTTCCACCGAGTGAGTTAATCGACTAGTCTCACCCCCCCCCCCCTCCCCCCCCCCTCCCCCCCTAAACTAAAAACATGCACGTTAATGTACGGTTGGCCGAGCAGACGGAAGAGTAATAAAAGTGAAACAAGAGCCAGGCAAAAAAATGTTTAAACCACAGCGTAAAAATGACCACTACCGGCAAACATCAAATAACAGGACATAAGATTACATGATTAACCCTGGGCGAGGAGAACTTTCATACATTTCTTTTGCATTGATAAATAGCAAGCTCGAACCGTCTACATGAGAAATCGCAAAGTTAGCTCGGGGGCAGGGTAACCCTCCTACCAGGGACAACTTCTCCATGTAAATAGGCTCTAAGACAAGAAGCTCAAAGACGGGCCTTTATGCTTTGCGTATTCAATTTTGTGTTGTATGTGTGACATGTAATGTGTGACATGTAATGTGTGACATGTGTATGTGTGACATGTAATGTGTATGTGTGACATGTTAATGCAATTTTTAACTGGGTCCAGTTGAAGCACGGCGCATGTAATTTTGTTATGTAGGGTGGGCGGGGCGTGGGATTGGGGGGGGGGGGGTGCAGAGGGGCGGGAACCTGGGGGTAAAGAGGAAAGAGGGCGGGAAGTCTACGGGAAGCGGGATTCCCAAGGTGGCGGGAACCGGGTAAAATAAGAAAAATTTTCGCGACATCGCGTAATATTTTGCAATAGAGAAAGAACAAAGGGACGGGGAACAAATCCCAAACCCCCCCCCCCCCCCCCATCAATACGTTATATCCCGTGCAAATACCTTCGCTCCTATGGCGTACGAAATATAGAGCGCCCGCAATATATCCATGTGGGACTTGGCTGGTATAATCAAGAAGCTTTGTGTTCCTCTCGAAGAGAAAACGTAGACACAAAATCACGTTAACCGGCTAAAACTGTGCAACTCACCCCTCCCATAATTGCAGCTGGGAATAGCACAATGCCATTACCGCAAAGCTCATTTAGCCCCCCTCTCTATTTAGCCGCCCTCTCTCCAGGGGGGGGACTTCGATATAGAAGTGACGGGGGTGATTCGTGGTTTGGTACCGCTTAGGGTGTTAAAATCTACAATTATTACCGTTAGAGTTATTAAGGTACCTTTTAGGGTATTATCCAGAAAAAAAATGTGCCAGGAACTAGTTTTTCTTTCTTAGAATTGGTACCTTTTAGGAGTGAAAATTAATTCAAGCCGCGCCCACAAAATAAGATTCTGGTACCTTTTTAGGGTTTTTTTTTCGAAAATTCCGACGATCACCCCCGTCACTTTTATATGGGAGACCCCCGGGCCCTCTCTATTAAGCCCGCCTCTCTAATAAGCCCCCCCTTTGGAAGTCAGATTTTGTAATAACCCCCCCCCCCCCCCCCCTTCCCCACCCCCTCTATTAATCCCCCTTCCGTCAGGCTGATGTAAATGACTTTTCAGCAATATTTTCTGGTGTTTCAGTCACTTTGTATTGAGACGTGGTCTTTAATTTCCAGAACTATTGTTGAGTTAGGGTATAAATGACATTGCATTGCATTTCTTGTTTCAGTTTCAGTTTTAGTGGTGTAATAGGAAAGTTTGAAAAATTAATGTGAATTTTCTCGCAAATTTATGATTTGAAATAAGCCTCCTCTCTATTAAGCACCCTCTCTAATTAGCCATCCCCCCCGCCACCCTTCTTGTCGAGACCTGAAATTAAATAAGCCCCCCGGGGCTTAATAGAGAATTTACGGTGGGTATATCATAATATGCCTAGACTGTGTTTATCGCGTTCGTTTAGCTTTACGTGATTTTTGGAGAAAAATAGAGACTGCTCGCAGTTTTTATATGCCCAGTAAAAACAACATTCTTAGTTTTTCGGGTGAACTCATGGACAGTGTTTTTTAATCAAGGACAACACTCCAGCTCTAACCAGCCCAATAATTTATTGCAGTAATTCATTGTCTATTTGTATTTGACAAGCAGTAACATTGAAATTAATATTCTACGAAAAACACCAAATTATTGATGGGCTACGTCTTCGCATATGCACGTAGCTGCAAAATTGCCCTACACCCTGGCTAATTTGATCTGATAACACTACTGATTATCACACCTACCCAAAAATATAGTACTATAAAGCCTGGTTCACACTACTTATACGACTGTGTTCACGCTCCAAATAAGGCCGGGTTCACGCTACAACAACAAAACACGTCCATGTTGAAGGATCCGTGTGTCTTCGGACTCCTGCGCATGCGCCTGAAAGAGTACATGAATAATAATTACATTAACTTTGATCAGTATCAACTATCAATTATTCAGAACCTATTCCAAAAAGTCTCGTTTTCATGTTTTTGCCAAAATTGAAAAAGCTTATAACTTCTATTCAAATAAAAATATGTCGCATTTTTATGCGACATTTCTCAGTGTTGTCATTTCAATTTTGACAAAAAACATGAAAGTGGGGCTAGTTAGAATAGGCTGTGATTTTTGCCATAACTTTACAGCCTTTACACCAAAAACACTCAATTGAGTTTCTTAAGTTAATATATTTTGAAGTGCTTTTTTAATGTGATGACCTCAATTTCTTTGGACGACTGTTCACAGTCCCCTATTTTTCCGTAGTTCGAGGGGCCGCCATCTTGGCTTCTCATTGCGAGCAAAAACTGGGGAGAGTACAAAATGGGGGGTTTTACTCTCCCCAGTTTTCACTCGCCGTGAGAAACCAAGATGGCGGCCCCTCCAAGTCGGTGATCGACCTCTATAACCACACGGGAAAATAGGGGACTGTGACAACAGTCTACCATTTCTTTCAAACTTAGTAGCGAAACAAAAAATTGCAGGGCGGCCATTATGATACTCAAGTTTCTCTGGTATCAGATCACATTTCACATGTATCAGATCACGTTTCTCACATATCAGATAAGATCACGTTCATACATATCACTGAGATTAACGGGTAACTCACGTATCATTTTTCACAGCAATGGGCACATCCTGTCGGTTCTTTCAAACATCCTTTCAGACAAGCCTCGTTCCAGGTACAGCCGGGATCTTCAAATGTCTTGAAATGTCTTTCTGGCAGTTTGTCATCCAGACCTCGACCAGCTCGACCTTGAGCGACATTGAATGGTGGAACTAAAAATAAACGATTTTGGTGCCATTAAGAGAGCATTTTGGTTAACTGAATATTAATGATACTGTTAAGGGATAAATAAAATAGTAAAAAAAATACCACCAAATACAGTAGACACACACTTATAACAACCAGTGGATTGAAAACCTGCAGGCTAAAATTTGTTATTTAGACCCCCCAACATATAGCAGGGGAACCCAACGGATCGTTTCGGTGGAATATCTGTTCGGAAGGCCTATAATCGCCTCAGATATTCGGTTAGGGAAATATTATCTCGAACTTTCTTAATATGGGAAAATTAATGCCTTTTGTTTTTGGAGAGATAAAAATGTCAGCTAGGATTTTCGGAAAGGCAAATTCAGCTAATAAATTCGGGTATTAAGATTTCAATCCCTAAAGTTTGAAAGTTCAGCTAACATATCCGAACAGATACATTTATTTTTTAGCGTTTAATAATAAGCCATAAAACTGCACAACTAAATCACAATTATAACGTAAAAACGACGTTCCGACACCTACAGGAAAATTTTGTCGTTGGGTGCCCCTGATATAAGAACCTGTTTTAGCCTTTCAGTTGTTAGCCTTTTTGAAACAGTTTCTTATTTAGAGAAATCAGTTAAATGCCTTAAATGGAAATGTCATACTAAGAACCTGTTGTGGGGGTTTAAATAAATCAGAGGACCTAGCTAGAGCAGAGGTTGTTTTGTTTAAAATGTAGTCATAACAGGCATAATATACGTTTGCGACACATAATTAGTTAATTGGTTTTCTGACCAGCAACAAGCGCTTTTTCCCATTAAAAAATAAGAATCTATTTAAGAACTCGTAAATAGCCTCATTTCTCAGTAGACGCCAAACATATGCATATAAGAATCTTTTTAGGCTAACTTGGAAAATTGTTGGTTCTTATATATGGGTTATACTGTAGACTGCCCCCCCCCCCCCCCCCCCCCCCTCCCAACATGATATCACTTCGTATTTGTTGTAATCTATTTGGGTGTCCATCTATCAAATATTAACTAAAACGTCTAATTTTTATTTTATTTTTCCCAATTTATATCAAATCCACCAACCGGCCCCCAATCCCTTACTTCCTCTTTCTTAAACAACTACAAATCCAATTATTTTTTCCAGTAAAAAAATTGCAATCTTCAAATTTCATGGGACATATTCAAGGGATTTGTTCACACAAGTGTCACGCAAGTGTCACGCAAGTGTTACGCCATGTTGAAGGCTTAGTTTTGCTTTTTGGGGGATTCCGCTCTTTCTTCGTTTTTACGAGCTCCAAACGTGAACTCATGTACAAAGAGAATTCCTAAACAATCCAGATCAAGTTTATCCTATAAAATGAATTAATGAGCTCCCTTCCTCATTGCTCACTCACTCGTCACAGTCACAATCATAACTGCAAGTATGACAACACAAAGAGTCCTCATGATGATACAAATGGCACTTGGTCAGATCAGGGTAGAAATCTGAAAGAAAAATAAGGTTTGAGTTGTATCCCAACCAAATATCTCAGATCAAATAATTAAGTTTTTTAAAAGATTCATAGTTTTAAGATTCAAAGGAATTCCATTTCGAATTACATGTCAAATATGCTCAATTTACCTCAGCCTGCCATACTCTATTTGATAGGAATTTGAAGCACAATCATCGCTCTAATAGCTTCTAATCGCTGACTATTTTTAGCAAAATCTATAAGATCTTAAATGCTAATTTGGCGTTTTTATTGATAGTGTAATTAGTGTGTTTAAAACCGTGCGTCAAATATTTTGAAATCGTAGACTTCTTGCTTTACAAAGTCTTTACCATCATTTAAGATCTTTCAACAAAGAGTCGATAGTTATACCTTCAATGTATTGAAAAATATCGAAGGAAATTGTAGGAAAATCACGTTAAAATTATGCGCAAAATGTAAATCACTATTTTACTAAGAAACTGTCTTGCTGAAACTTCTAGGAAACTTTATTTTAAATGGACACAAGTTTCGGAAACCAGTGAAAAATGAAGCTATGGTCATATGTCATCTTTGTGGTGCGTATGACAGAAATGGAAGGTTGCCTTCTGATAAAATGTTTGTTTTCAAAACTCTCACCCCAAGGCTAAAATTGTACTGCGATCGAGCCTCCTTATTATTTAGAGAGGACGAACATGCCTGTACACAAAAGAAGCTGTTCATTCGATGTTAAATGATTATCAAAACTCTCCAAACATTCCGACACGATATCCAGCGATATAAAATACAAAACCTGGCCTGAGTTCCACGGTAAGGGACTTATAATTGGACAAAATCCCGTTTACGATATCGCAAATTGTCCCACGTCTTTAAATTTATTCGTAAATCACGCATAAATGTTTGAGTGTGTCGGCATGTCTTGTTTGTGGTCATATCGCGTGACACACGAACATTTGTAAACTTGGCGTGTCATACAAAATACAGAGAGCTGAAAACGAAGCTGTGTTTAAAACATGCACAATGAAAAGCGAAATAAAATAATAAGGATCAGAAAAAGTTCGGGGAGCAAATTGTTTGCTCTGAGAATAGACCGCTCATGCGTAACTGTGACGATAGGTTTTTCGGGTCAACGGACACTGACAGTATACTTTGAGCTTAAGAAGGCATACTGAAACTTTGGGGAAATTAGACTCATATGTATACATCTTGTCTTGACCTAGCGGGAGCAGAATTCGCTCGTCACAAGAGTTCTTGGCACCTCGGGATCTACATCACTGGAAGACTTACTGTTGGAACGCCAAGATTCAGTCTGTTCCTTGACGTCCGTAAGAAGTTTCCAGTGATGTAGATCCCGATTGCCAAGAACTCGTGACGAGGTTCTGTTCCCGCCGGCTACAGCAGTGCTTCCTGTGTCATTTCGAGTCTATCTTTCCCCAAAGTTTCAGTTGCCTTTCAGCTAAAGTGCCTAGAGTGTCTCCGGTTGACACCGTAAAAACCTATCGTCACGTTACGCATGAGGGGTCTATTCTCAGAGCAAACAATTTGCTCCCCGAACTTTTTCTGATCCTTATTATTTTATTTCGCTTTTCCTTGTGCATGTTTTAAACACAGCTTCGTTTTCAGCTCTCTGTATTTTGTATGACACGCCAAGTTTACAAATGTTCGTGTGTCACGCGATATGACCACAAACAAGACATGCCGACACACTCAAACATTTATGCGTGATTTACGAATAAATTTAAAGACATGGGACAATTTGCGATATCGTAAACAGGATTTTGTCCAATTATAAGTCCCTTACCGTGGAACTCAGGCCAGGTTTTGTATTTTATATCGCTGGATATCGTGTCGGAATGTTTGGAGAGTTTTTGATAATCATTTAACATCGAATGAACAGCTTCTTTTGTGTACAGGCATGTTCGTCCTCTCTAAATAATAATGAGGCTCGATCGCAGTACAATTTTAGCCTTGGGGTGAGAGTTTTGAAAACAAACATTTTATCAGAAGCAACCTTCCATTTCTGTCATACGCACCACAAAGATGACATATGACCATAGCTTTCATTTTTCACTGGTTTCCGAAACTTGTGTCCATTTAAAATAAAGTTTCCTAGAAGTTTCAGCAAGACAGTTTCTTAGTAAAATAGTGATTTACATTTTGCGCATAATTTTAACGTGATTTTTCCTACAATTTCCTTCGATATTTTTCAATACATTGAAGGTATAACTATCGACTCTTTGTTGAAAGATCTTAAATGATGGTAAAGACTTTGTAAAGCAAGAAGTCTACGATTTCAAAATATTTGACGCACGGTTTTAAACACACTAATTACACTATCAATAAAAACGCCAAATTAGCATTTAAGATCTTATAGATTTTGCTAAAAATAGTCAGCGATTAGAAGCTATTAGAGCGATGATTGTGCTTCAAATTCCTATCAAATAGAGTATCGCAGGCTGAGGTAAATTGAGCATATTTGACATGTAATTCGAAATGGAATTCCTTTGAATCTTAAAACTATGAATCTTTTAAAAAACTTAATTATTTGATCTGAGATATTTGGTTGGGATACAACTCAAACCTTATTTTTCTTTCAGATTTCTACCCTGATCTGACCAAGTGCCATTTGTATCATCATGAGACTCTTTGTGTTGTCATACTTGCAGTTATGATTGTGACTGTGACGAGTGAGTGAGCAATGAGGAAGGGAGCTCATTAATTCTTTTTATAGGATAAACTTGATCTGGATTGTTTAGGAATTCTCTTTGTACATGAGTTCACGTTTGGAGCTCGTAAAAACGAAGAAAGAGCGGAATCCCCCAAAAAGCAAAACTAAGCCTTCAACATGGCGTAACACTTGCGTGACACTTGCGTGACACTTGTGTGAACAAATCCCTTGAATATGTCCCATGAAATTTGAAGATTGCAATTTTTTTACTGGAAAAATAATTGGATTTGTAGTTGTTTAGGAAAGAGGAAGTAAGGGATTGGGGGCGTTGGTGGATTTGATATAAATTGGGAAAAATAAAATAAAAATTAGACGTTTTAGTTAATATTTGATAGATGGACACCCAAATAGATTACAACAAATACGAAGTGATATCATGTTGGAGGGGGGGGGGCGGGGGGGGGGAGGGGAAGTCGTATCAGTAAACCGCATATATAAGAAGCCAACAATTTTGCCTATAGTTAGCCTTAAAAAGGATTCTTACATGGCATATGTTTGGTGTCTACTGAGAAATGTAGGCTATTTACGAGTTCTTAAATAGATTCTTATTTTTTAATGAAAAGCGCTGTTGGCTGTCAAAGAAAACCCAGATTAACTAATTCTGTGTCGCAAACGTATATTATGCCTGTTATGACTACATTTTAAACAAAACAACCTCTGGCCTCATAGACTAGGTCCTCGTGATTATTTAGAACCCCCACAACAGGTTCTTAGTAAATGAAATGGACATTTCCATTAAGGGCATTTAACTGATATTCTCTAAATAAGAACTGTTTCCAAAAAGGACTAAACAACTGAAAGGCCTAAAACAGGTTCTTATATCAGGGGCACCCAAACGATCAAGATTTTCCTGTAGGGTGTCGGAACGTCCGTTTTTACGTTGATATATTGTGATTTAGTTGTGCAGTTTTATGGCTTATTATTAAACTGCTAAATAAATATAAATGTATCTGTTCGGATATGTTCGCTGATACTTTCAAACTGTGAGTATTGAAATCTTAATACCCGATATTTATTAGTTCTGAATTTGCCTTTCCGAAAATCCTAGGCTGATCAGTTTTTATGCTCTCCAAAAACATAAGGCATTAATTGTCCCTAATTTAAGGAAAGTTTCGGAGATAAATATTTCCCTAACCGAATATGCTGAGGCGATTATAGGCCTTCCCGACAGCAATATTCCATCGCGAAGACGATCCGTTGGGTTCCCGCTGCTATATGTTGGGGTGGTCTAAATAAGCAAATTTTAGGCCTAGCTACGGTTTTGCCATCCACTGGTTGGTTATAAGTGTGTGTCTACTTGTCTTTGGTGGTGATTTTGTGTACTATTTTATTTATCCCCTTAACAGTATCTATTAATATTCAGTTAACCTATACATGCCTCTCTTAATGGCCAGCAAGGAAATGCGGGTTTATTTTTTAGTTCGGCCACCCATTCAATGTCGCTGCAAGGTCGAGGCTGGTCGAGGTCTGGCGATGACAAACTGCTTCAGTAAAGACATCTTCAAAGACATATGAAAGATCCCGGCTGTACCTAGGAACGAGGCCTTGTCTGAAAGGATGTTTGAAAGAAATCGAACAGGATGTGTCCAATTGCTCTGTGAAAAATGAATACGTGTGAAGTTAGAGGTAATCTCAGTGATATGTATGAACGTTAATTCTTATCCTTCGATATGTGAGAAACGTGATTCTCGATACATGTGAAATATGATCTGATCAACCATGAGAAACTTGAGCTATCATAATGGCCGTCCCCTGCCAATTTTTTGTCTTTTCAAACTTAAGTTTGAAAGAAATCGGTTCAAGACTTTATGTCACGATTGTCCCCTATTATTCCCGTATTGGTACTAGAGAGCGTTCGATGCGACCGGACTTGGAGGGGCCCCGCATCTTGATATGTTTCTCACGGCGAGTGAAAACTGAGGGAGAGTAAATACACCCGCAATTCATCTTAGGGTGTACTCCTCCCCAGTTTTTATGCTCGACCAATGCAGAAGCCAAGTATGGCGCATGAGGGCCTCTCGGAACCTACGGAAAAATAGGGACTAGTGGAACTAGTCGTCGCTAAATAAAAAAAAAAAACACAAGAAAACATAAAAAAAACAAAAAAAAAGAAAAAAAAAAAAGGCATAAGAAAATTAAAAAAAAAAAAAATCAACTAAAGAAATTGAGGTCATCACATTAAAAAGCACTGTCAAAATATATTAACTTAAGAACTCAATAGTAGGTGTTTTGAATGTGTAAAAGGCTGTGAAAGTAATAGAGCAAAAAATCCAGCTAGTCCTATTCTAACTAGCGCCCTCATCTTTCATGTTTTTGTTACAATAATTGAAATGACAAACACTGAGAAATGCTCACGCATCAAAATGACGACACGTTATTTCTTATTTGAATAAGAAAGTTATAAGCTTTATCAATTTGGGCAAAAACATGATAAACTGAGACGTTTTTGGAATAGGTTCTGAATAATTAGATAGTGAATAACTGATCAACGTCTTAATGTAAAATTATTATTCATAGTACTCTTTTCAGGCGGCTTATGCAGCTAGGCATCGTCCGAAGACTACACGGCATCCCGGAATTCCTCACATGACCGTAGTATGGGGGGGGGGGTTTTTTTGTTTTTTTTTTTTTTTTTTTTGTTTTTTTTTTTTTTTTTTTTTTTGTTGTTGTGAGGCGTGAAGCCCGGCCTTATTATGGAGCCGTGAACACAGTCGTATATAAGTAGTGTGATAATCCAGGCCTTTATAGTACTTGATATTTTGGGCTAGGTAGGTGTGATAATCAGTAGTGTTATCTAGTATCAAATTAGTGCCAGGGTGTAAAGGGCCCCCAATATTATGCATGCTACGTGGCATATAGCGAAGAGCGTTAAAGCCCATCAATAATTTCGCGCGTGTTATTTCGCTCTAAGCAATATTAGTATAATGGAATATTAATTTCAATGTTAATGCTAGAGTCAAATACAAATAGACAATGAATTACTGCAATAAAGTTATTAGCGCTGGTTAGAGCTGCGACGTGTTGTCCCTTGATTTATAAAACGCCTGCCTCCTATGAGTTCACCCGAATAAATCTAAGACATCGTTGTTTTTACTGTGGCTATATTAAAACTGGCGAGCCTAGGATGCCAGTCTCTATTTTTCTCCATAAAATCAACGCTCAAAGCTCAAGCGAACGCGCATAAACACAGTCTAGGCATATTATGATTATACTCCACCGCGTAAATTCTCTATTAAGCCCCCGGGTGAGGCTTATTTAGATTTCAGGTCTCGACAAGAAAGAGTGGGTCGGCGGGGGGATAGGCTTATCTTAGAAGAGTGTGCTTATATAGAGAGCGAGGCTTATTTCAAAATCATAAATTCTGCCACCGGAAAATTCACATTAATTTGTTACAAACTTTCCTATTACACACCTACGCGAATACTTGAAACTGAAAAAGAAATGCCTCCTCCATATGGCGAATGTCATTATATAGACCCTAACTCAACAATAGTATCTAGCGAAATTAAAGACGGCGACGTCTTCAATACTAGAAAGTGACTGAAACACCAGACAATATATGTCTGAAAAATGATACATTTAAATCAGCCTAGACGGAAAGGCGGCGTTTAATAGAGATGGAGTGGGGAAGGGGCGGGGTGGGGGTTATATACAAAATACTGACTTCAAAGGGCTTAGAGGGCCTTATTAATTAGAGAGGCGGGCTTAATAGAGAGCGCCGCCCCGGGTAACGCCGTTATCCTCATATAAAACGTGACGGGGGGTGATCGTCGGAATTTTCGAAAAAAAAACCCTAATAAATGTACTCAGGAGACTTATCTTTAAGTGGGCGTCGGGCTTTGATTGAATTTTCACTCTCTAAAAGGTACCAATTCATAAGAAAGAAAAACTAGTTCCTGCTACATTTTTTTTCTGCGATAATACCCTAGAAAAAGGTACCTTCAATAACTTCTAACGGATAATAATTGTAGATTTTAACACCCTAGCCTGGTACCACAACCACGAATCACCTCCGTCCACTTCTATATCGAAGTCCGGCCGCCCCCCGGAGAGAGCAGGTCGAAGCTAAATAGATACGAGGGGGGGCTAAATGAGCTTTGCGGTAATGGCATTGTGCTATTCTCAGCTGAAATTATGGGAGGGGTGAGTTGCATAGTTTTAGCCGGTTAACGTGATTTTGTGTCTACGTTTTCTCTTCGAGAGGAACACAAAGCTTCTTGATTATACCAGCCAAGTCCCACATGGATATATTGCGGGCGCTCTATATTTCGTACGCCATAGGAGCGAAAGGTATTTGCACGGGATATAACGTATTGATGGGGGGGGGGGGGTTCCCGTCCCTTTGGTCTTTCTCTATTGCAAAATATTACGCGATGTCGCGAAATTTTTCTTATTTTCCCGGTTCCGCCACCTTGGGAATCCCGCTTCCCGTAGACTTCACGCCCTCTTTCCCTCTTTACCCCCAGGTTCCCGCCACTCTGCACCCCCCCCCCCCCCAATCCCACGCCCCGCCCACCCCTACATAACAAAATTACATGCGCCGTGCTTCAACTGGACCCAGTTAAAAATTGCATTAACATGTCACACATACACATTACATGTCACACATACACATGTCACACATTACATGTCACACATTACATGTCACACATACAACACAAAATTGAATACGCCAAAGCATAAAGGCCCGTCTTTGAGCTTCTTGTCTAGAGCCTATTTACATGGGGAGAAGTTGTCCCTGGTAGGAGGGTTACCCTGGCCCCCCGAGCTAACTTTGCGATTTCTCATGTAGACGGTTCCGCTGCTATTTATAAAGAAAAGAAATGTATGAAAGTTCTCTCGCCCAGGGTTAATCAGTAATCTTATGTCCTGTTATTGTGATGTGTTGCCGGTGTGGTCATTTTGGTGGTTTTAAACATTTTTTTGCCTGGCTTTGTTTCACTTTTATACTCTTCCGTCTGCTCCGGCAACCGTACATAACGTGCTTTTTTTTTGGGGGGGGGGGGGGGCGAGGGGGGGGTGAGAGTGATTAACTCACTCGTGGAACGGTTGTTTATTATCAAAAACATTATTAATATAAGGAACAATTATACATACAGTCGAAGCTCCCGTAAGCGGACACCCTCGGGAAGCAGAAATAGTGTCCGCAACTGGAGCTGGCCGCTCACCAGAAATGTGTAAATACAGAGTTTGTGTGAACTAGAGTTCAAACGGGATTTTGCCAAGGCAGCCGTAAGTAGAGCTGTGCGCTTACGAGAGTGTCCGCTCAGAGAGCTTCGACTGTATTAACCAAGGACCCTAATGACTGAGGAATTAAGACTCTTCCAAAAGCGATTTAATCAAATCTCAAAAGCTGCAAGGAGTTAACTTAGTGCTTTTATATTTGTCAAGCATTTGCCTTCTTCGACATTTGAGCTATGAATGCTGTATTGATCTCAAAACTTGGATTTTACATTCCGTGCCTCGTTAATTGCCTCTTTAGTTTACGGATGATAGGCCAGCTATTTTATATTTAATCGAGTTTAAAAACACGAACACATAAGCGCGGTGATCGCCCAGTGGGGGGGGGGGGGGGGGGGGAGGGAGGGGATTGCTTCTATATAAAAGTGGGCGGGGTGTGATCTCGGAAATTTTGAAACTGGATCCCCTAAAAAGGTACCAGAATCTCGTTTTGTGGTTTTGGCTCAAATCCTTTTCACCCCCCTACGAGGCACCAGTTCTAAAACAAAACTAGTCAGTTAAGGAGACTCAAACAAAATCAACAAAAGCGCAACCTCGTGCCCAGGGATGTAGACCACACGCGTCACATAATCCACGGAAGACTGCATGCCCGGCTGCATGCATCGAATGAATGTGACCTTTATACAGAATGATCAATGGGGGATCGGGAGACTGGATGCATTGAATAAACGTATATTTTACACAATGGTCGATCTAATGGTTACACAATGGTCGATCAGATGGTTTATAGCGCAAATAAATCTGACGTTACATAATCTATCGTTGAATAAACGTGACTACACAATCGTACCAGAATGTAAATGTGACATAATTGTATGCAATCGCAGATCGCAGACCGCATGCGCGGATTCTGACATCCGAAAATTTTGAATCTACTCCGCTTAGCCATACCACAGGGATACCAACACTTATGCACAGGACCACCAGAATAGTGTGCTGCCTCACTAAGGTTCGCCAGCAAAAATCAATCGTTACAGCTGTATTAGAGAAAGATTAAAGTTTCAGATGAGGTACGTTTTATCGAAATCGGAGTTACCACGTAATGACGTCATCCCCCATTTTACATTACACCGAATTACTTGTCATTGAGGCATACGTTTGGAAACTTGTCTTAAGGTCTGCAAAATTTTGAGAATTTCTATGATAGCGTTTTGGAGAAAATTTCGGGTGAAGTTTTAAGGCGTTAAAATACAACAAAACAAATCAATTTTGAAATGGTATTGAAAAGTATGTCCAGAAGGCTTGATGAAATAACATTTTGGTCTTGAATGAATTGTATACCATCAAATTACCTTGAGTAAAATTATCAGGGAAATCGTTCCGTTTGATTTTTAGAGACATAGGCTTGAATATGAACCGGTTTGGAGTCAGTTATTTCGCTTTTTAAACAAAAATTGACCCGAAACTTATTAAGATGGTCACGAATTAAAAAGCGATCGATGAATTTTTTTCTAACTTAGCCTTCAAGGAGATTAATCGATATCCAATGCAATGTCCGAGTTTCAAATTCATTTAAACATTCTAAGGCCGTCAATTTGTAGCCTCGATAAATATTGGGCTGATTTTCGCCCTAGTGGCTTGTTGCTCTCACTACGCATCTCCATTGTCTCGAATGCCATGCAGTTGTACATTTCAGTACATCAGGAATTCAAATAACACTTATATGAATGAATGAATGAATGAATGAATGAATGTATTTATTAATTAATTAATTAATGCATTTCTTTATTGTCTTGCTTGCTTGTTTGTTTGTTTGTTTATTTATTTATTGCCTTGCTTGCTTGTTTGTTTGTTTATTCATTCATGTATGTATTTATTTAAAGAATGAAAATAGGTATCTTGATCCACCATCTATTATTGAAAAAATTAACCCATTATAAACTTTACCTAATTCCTTATTTAGTTTTCTCGTGCCATTGTTGTCTTTTGTTAACTTATCTATTTAATTATATATTTATTCATTGCAATTGATTATTGATTTATTCAATTATTTAACATAAGTTACTTTTATTTTCCTTCAATTGTTTTAATTTACTTACTTTCGCTTTCCTTGCCGCCGTTGATAATAAAAACGCTTGAGGATGTTAATAAAAACGGCGTCCAGTTTTTATTAACATTCTCAAGCTGAAGAAGGTTGTAGTAACAACCGAAACATCCATTTTACATTTATAAGCCAGTGTCAACATTTATATAAATGTTTAACTATGCCTGGCTACAGCCCACATATTTTGAACTTATAATCAAGGTTAAATAAACTTTCGATCATTACAGCTCTGCTGTATGATTCAACAACATCCAAATAAATATTGCTCTCACATAACCACCCATGCTTAATACGGAAAGGCACCCGTGAAAATTTAACTTCGAAACTCATTGTTTTTATTTTGCTTACACATACAGACGAGTATAAGAGCAATCCTTGTCGGAACAAAGGAAGGTGCACTGACCAGATGAATCCACCGGGATTTTCTGGGGATCGACGTGAAAACGATTTGAAACAATTCGGTATGCTATTTATGATATTATCATATAAGTCGACCTAATTTCGTCTTGGAGCTGTCAGTGTTCCTTCAGTAAATGTTTAGTGTTCGTTTAGGATCCCGCATCCTCCATTATCACGAAACTATTATTATTGAGTCATTTAGCTTTTAATCACCTGAACTTTCATTAAGATTTGAAGTCAAGTTAAAAATAATATGTGTTAGGCTCAAGCAAATAGCGATATAAATATATTATAATGATTTAAATATATTTCCTTTCGCCTACTTCCAAAGCTATACTCTTTCAATTTGGGATTAATGTGTCGGAAACTAAGCAATTGTAAATGGAATGATTTCGAGCGAACAAGAGCCGAAGCCGACTCAACCGAGTCACAATTAATGGATATATAAATAAATAACACGGCCTGGAAATAAAATCAAGACGATGAGAATTTAGGATAAAAAAAAACGGACGACATTTGCCAAACAAGACCGACATTTCTCCAAAACGAAGACCGAACACCTGAGTCTTCCTTAATTTTAGGCCTGTCAAAATACAGGGGTTGAACCTGGCTTAAACGCTTTGTCAGACGCCAAGATAAACGAAATGAATGGGGTCTTCGTTTTGTAGAAAAGGCCTGTTCAAACTACAATACGAAGAAACAAGAAACAAGGGAACAACAACGACAAAAAACAGCCATGTTGCCTAATGTCGTTGAAATCCTGGTTTATATTTTTCAGTTTATTTGAAGAGCTCATACATAATAAAAGAAGACACACATCGAAGTCATCTTGATCGATTCCTTTCACCTGCTGTTGGAAATTATCCAGAGTGGGAGATGTGTTACCGCGCCTCCTTTCACGGCTGGACTGCCCATTCCTTCCACAGGAGGTGTGATGGGAAGAAACACGCGCTGACCATACTCGAGAGTGGACAATACGTGTTCGGAGGATACAATGACATTCCCTGGGGTAAAACAAGTTATTTTTTTGTTAATTAATGTAATTGTGTTCTTAGTGAATGAACCTTAGTATCGAAGGGGAAGTTATGACAGAAGTGCGCACCAGTGTTCATCAAATAACCCTTGGAGGTACATCCGCACTCGAATCCCATCATAAAAAATAACATGTTCTAGTTGATAGCGTTATTGCTTGAATTAACCCTATTCAGAGGGAGCATTATTGGTATTTTCATGTAGATAGACTACACTTACATTTCCGTATGCGTCTCGCTAAAAAAGTCAATGTATAATGAAATATGTTCACAAAGTGGTTTAAGCGCGTATGAAAAAAATATACACGTGTGTGATATATACTCTACACTACGTACAATTGTAGAGGTAAATAATAAATACTTCGGACTGGGACCATTTAAGAGTATGGTCTTGAATCCATCGCGAGCAATTTTCAGGAGTTTCTGATTATGGACCAACATTTGGTGGAGGACACGACATCAGAATTTCTGACACTCCAAACAGCAACAGCAATTCGTTCTCAAATGTTGGCGCATATAATGACTATGCTGTTCCAAGTGGAGTGCAACACCCGCCCACGTTACTGGCTGGGGACCAAAGCTTCCAACTTAATGAGATAGAGGTGTTTTATATTGGTTGAATCGCCTCGAGATAGCTTGCTACCAGTTACAAACATTTTATCACCGTTGTCGAGGCTGTTATAGGCAATATTTGACGACTAGTATTCCAAGTAATTTCATTCAGTAGAATACAAATAACGCGTGAAACGAGTACAAATATCCCACGATATTGTATAGATAGTTGTTTTGTTGAGTCAGGAATAAAGTTTTCCGCTAAACCCCAAAAGTGTAGTGCTTACTTATAGCATTATTTTGGAAACTATTTTTAGCAACATAATATAATGAACGAGTTCGACCGGAGTGGTGACAGTCTTATGTTCAAAGTAATGGTTATGCGAGCAAGGCCGACCAGTTTTCTCGAGATCGATTGATATCGTTTCTACATTTCACAAATTTTGAAAATAATTCCAATACAACAGCTGCTATTTTCTGTAATTGTGGATTATGTTAGTATAGGTAATAGCATGAGTTGTAGTAGTATTTGAAAATAATACCGCGAATAATATTTCAAAATTGTCCAAAATATCAAAATAGTGATATTTTGAACAATTTTGAAATATTACGAGCCGGTATTATTCCAAATACTACGTACAACTCTTGCTATTATTTGTTTATAATACAAGGCAAAATATCCTATCCGAGTACACGACGATCGTAGCTTCACTTATGTCATTGAAGCTTCGTTTTGAAACGTTTAAGCAATGGAATGCTTTGTTCAGCTTAGTTATACCACACCAAAAGTGTTTTGCTTTCAATATTCGTAGGTTTTTGGACACTTTGACAGATAATCTCGTTGAAATGCCCACTTTAGTCCACACGCTAAACAACAGGAATGTCCGCCATCTTGTTTTTTTTCTTAGAGTCAATTGTCACACTTACCATATTTGGAAGAGAGTGGTATTTCAAGACTTGAAATACCACTCTCTTCCAAATATGGCAAGTCAAGAGTAGTATGTGAGATAAATTCAGCTCGTTTTGACCAATTAGCGTTCAGAAATTTATCAGCTTGTATTATAAATCAGGAAATGATGTTCAATGAATTAAGGTAATTCATTGGTATTGCACTGCGTATCCTTACTGCGCATAATTTCGCTCGTAATTAGCGCGCGTACATTAAAACTAAGGCGGATTTTTCTTTGTGACTATACTCGCCAGTGAGGGAAGGAATGTGCCCACTGCAACTCTTTGACCGCCAAACATTTTCAATTTTTCTGAAATTTAAATGGGAATAATTCGTTACGACATGTACATGTCATTGTTGTTCATGGAACTAGCTGTTACCATGGAAACCGTATTTCCAGAAATAACTTGCTGGCAATAATGTTTACCTTTTGGCCATTTTAGCATTATTTTATTGGTTTTAATTGGTTCTGAGTCATTTTTGGTGGTTTTCTGACGTTTTGGAAAAATTAAGAAATCCAATCCAAGATCCAAGATGGCGGCTATTCGGAAACCATGATGTAATATCTACGTCATATGACGTCATAATATCGTGATTTATACGTCAAAAGAGATATTTTTGGACGTACTATACACCCATCAAGTTTCGTTGTGCTAGCCTTAAGAGCGGTTTGCTGTAAGGACCGACTAAGTCATGCAAGATAGAAAAAAGCGTTTTCCCCAAACTTTGCCAGAATAAAGTCCTCGGTGAACTAGTTCTAAAAATATAAGTTTCGGGTCGTTTAGAATTTTATTTATTTTTTAGTGAATTTTTTTGTGTTTTGCGCTTGGAGGCAGGCTAAATTCACGCTGAAATCGAGACTTTTGCGAAAGCTCCCGTTTAAATATTGAAAGCCTTTTCGAAAAGATTAACCCATGGAGTCAAAATCTGTTATTTCCACAGGTTATTAGCGGTGTAAAATTTAAATTAGACGTAAACCTGAATTTTGACGAAATTTTTAAATTTACACCCTTCAACCTTCGTTACAACAACCGAATTTTGGCTAAATTCAAGGCTCAAAAAAAGCAATCTGGTACATGGATTTACCCAACGAGACTATACTCCGAGGAACAACAATCATTTCAACTAAACATCAGGCGAAAAAAAATTGGGGTAAATAAAACGGAAAATTCTGAGAGCGTTTTCAAAACAGGTCACTTGAGCAATATGAGCGACCCGTTGACCTTGCGTGACAAAGGGAAATCAACAAACGGTAGCTCTCAAAATGGATTCCTTTGTTGAAATACGCATCAGTTTGCTTTTCTGTTGTTTTTAAGTATAGGAAAGTAGATTCTTGAATTTGGAGTTATGTACCCGCAGTACTAAGCTATGAAGGGAGATTTAGACAAGTATATTTTGAAATTTCACCCACTGTACTTAGACCGTTCTGATATGTTGATCACGGAATTATACATTGGAAGTCTGTTTACAATGCAAATGTGGCATCATCTAAGAAGTAAAAGTCAATTGACCGAATATTCCTTACCTTAGTAAGCTTTTCCTGCCTGGAAACAACAGCATTTTTAGCAACACACCCCGGGGGGGGGGGGGGGGGGTACTCCCTATAATGGACTATACGGGGAGGCTCCGCCCGAAAGGGGTCCTTTTTTAGGCTCGAGGTATGTGAAAGGGTAGGGATTTCACGAGTGAAGTATATGAAAGGGTAGGGATTTCAGGAGTAAATGAGTAAAATGATATTATTGTTTGGTTAACATCTCTACTGGTAATGCTTAATGATTTCTGGTGATATATTGTTCATTAAGTTCATTACAAGGGTATAGAAAAGGGATGCAGTGCTTCTACTGTACGTATGTGAAAGGGATACCATTTTCATAATTTCTATGGAAGGTATATGAAAGGGGTACCATTTTCTATGGAAGGTATATGAAAGGGGTACCTTTTCTGTGAAAAATGGTATATGAAAGGGTAAGGGGTTGGACCTCTGGGCGGAGCCTCCCCGTATAAAACTTTTTGAGTACCCCCCCGGGGCAAAACACAGAGCAGATCGCCGAGTCATATCGCACGTGGAGCCAAGTTGTCAAATGTTTTTATATGTTAACGATTAACCAGGCAAAACCACAGGACACCCAGCAGTAGTCGGTTAGTCACCTGCGCAGCCATTATTTGTGTCGTCACGCGTTGCGTGTCGACACAAATAGGTGACTAGCAGTACGGTGATATTCCGTCTGGTAGTTGATAATCCGCCTGTGTATAAATACGGGCAAACAGATGGATTATCCGTCCAGTACGAACTATCTACGTAGTTCCTCTGCCAAGACGAAGGTAAGCAGATAGTTGCGTCTCGACGAAGTTGGGCAAACATTTGTTTTTAGTTTAGTTTAGTTTAATGTGTTCGCCATGATAATTTACAAATAATTTAGTTCGTCTGCTTATATGTCTCCAGTATAAAGACGGGCACAAGACGCATTGGGCTCTTAAAGCATGTCTCCAAATGGGGTGTGCCTATATCTCTCTAGACTTCAAATAACTCCTTTAAGAGAGGGGTGGGAGATCCCTCCAACCCCTTCTTCCAATCCCTTCAAGGCGCCTTTCCGAGTACAAGAACTAAGTCCCTGTATACGTACGTATCAATCGACTCCATTAAAAAAAAGCCCGGTCTGAATAGGGTTAATAAACTTTGTTTCCAGCTACGCCCGTGAGTACCAGTACAGGGCATAAATGGGGTAACATTGTTCCATCATATCTCTTTTGAAA
>MU825441.1:365249-417302 GCA_029204205.1 Desmophyllum pertusum | reverse complement strand
CGGTTTTACTTGAAATTAACTTGATTCACTATGGTGGTTATTTTGGAATAGTAACGACAAACGTTTCTGGATGTCCAAAACTGTAGTGATGTGGCTTGTTTCCTTTTCATTTTGTTTCTACGGCTGAAATTTTCAGGCCGCGCGCGAGCAAGCCGATTTTTCAATCGATCGACTGTATCTTGGGCTGCGCTCAAAGCAACATCTTAATACACTCTCTCTATAAGCTCTCGATAGACCAACCTTTAAGCATGGACGGATACTTAAATAGAACTGAGCCAAACAAGCTTTATATTGATGGCATATTGGTAAACTGTAACACTCGCTAACATACATCTACGAAAGCATCTAAACAAAAGCCTCGAGCGAGAATTCTTACAACTGCGACGGTTACTTGGCTGTTGCAAACGATTAAATGGTAAAAAAGCTGGCATTTAAACAGAATAACCAATTGCTTTACGAAATGCATACTCGCAAAGCAACATATAAATGTCTAAAACGCTCGTCGGAGTAGCAAAGTTTATAGGTGACACGAATATTTGCTTACCATTGACTTGCTTTCTTCAGTGCTATCTAAGCGGTCCTTGACTTTCTTTTCGGCCTCTCATTCGCTTTTGACCTCCTTTTCAATTTATTTGTCCATTCCGGTCTTCGAAGCGATCATCTGCGAAGATTTCTTCCTCATTGCCCGCTTGAGTATTGATTGAGGAACGCATATTTTATGTATAAAAGCACGCGTCGATGCCTAGCTCGGATTTCTACTTCAGAAATGAAGTTTATTTCGGAGTAATTCGAATTGGAACTTAACTTTGACTCCGAAGATGAAGAAACGCACTAATTTTCGAAACAAAATTCTTCAGTTTAAGTCCCAAAAGACATAGAAATGATCCCTTTTATGTTCAATTATCCCAAACGGAAATACAGAGAAATGACAGAGCTGCTATATTGTGTGGTTTCCTGAGTAGACGTCATAACTCGGCACGCAGACTCCAGACTCCCTATAACGCCGTTCTGCAACACATCGAACGTGACTTCAGCAGGGGCATAGAAAATGGAGGATTCAACCGAATCCAAAATTTTTTCGCGCAGAATGCTTCGAATTGCCTGTAGATTTATTTAAGGCGAAGAAAATGTTTTGGGTGTTAGGTGCCCTTAAACTAAGTTAAGAACGATTACTCACTCGTCAGAGGTTGGGCGGAGGAGGGGCCTGGAGACGTAGAACGCCAGGAACCAGCAGTAAGATGCCAAATATGGAGAGGACAACTAGGCGAATCAGATAGCCTTAGGCATAAGAAGAGGCCAGGTTAATGGACTCGTTGCAGCAAGCATGAGGCCTGCCATGTCTTCTTGTACGTTTCTCCATTCTTCTTGTTTCCGCAACACTGCGCGTCCGCCCAATCATGGGTGGATACACGCTAGGTCTCTCTGAGGGAAGGCGCCGACGAGCAAATGAGCCAGGCAGTATTGTTTGTCACCGACAGCGGTATCGTGCTGCTGTCCTAAAGAACAAATGCAAAATAAAATCAAGATCATCCAGTCTATTGTAAATATGTTGTAAATCTATTGTAGATTTAAACTTAGATTTACAATAGATTTTATCGTAAATCGATCGTAAATCTATTATATAATCTCTGAATCTGACTGTTTCTCCCGTATTGAAAGACTGACTAAGATTGCAGATTGTTGTAGATTTTTTTTTTTATTTAATTTTGAGTAGCTTTTACCAACTTCCGGTTCCTTTGTATTAAATCCGTACGCTCTTCAGTATTGAAAAAAATTTGGAATAATTCGTTGTTGCTGTTACTGTTCCCTGTAAAGCCTGGTTCACACTTGTGAAAGCATAAGCTCAAGCAACATCGCAGACGCAGTAACGTGATGTTGATCATTAGTGCCTGTTGTGAGAACAAATGCTGCTAATGATCAACACGTTACTGCGTCTGCGTATGTTGCTTGCGCTTATGCTTATGTCACAAGTGTGAACCAGGCTTAGACCACAATCGTGCGCGCGCGTTTACCTTGAAACGGAAAATTCTTCTTATTTTTGGATAAAAAAAAATGGAATTGTGTAGTTTATTAGCCTACTCTCCGCCGTTTTGCTACTGATGAGCGATAGGCTCTACAGGGAACATTAACATCAACAACGACTTTATGTCCAAATTTTTCAATAACTGAAGAGAGTTACGGATTATACAATGGGCACCAAAATTGGCTGCTAACAAACCAATGTGTTTCCCGTGTGGGGAACTGGATCGCCTAATATCTGACACGTATTAAACTGATTCCCCACTTTCCCCCACTTTTTTTCTCCATAACTCTGATCCTGTGTAGCATGAAAATCACTGTAATTTTCCCACCGGCTTTAGTTACCTTGCTCATCCCCCCACACCGTTCTCCCTAGTGCTTCCTTCCGGGACCTTATATAGCACCGGCTTTAGCGATGTAACCAAGAATATAGACCTGCAGAAAGGAACAAAAAAAAATGATTTGAGACTCAGCAGCTGTGAATCGCGTGCTTAAAAAGCACGGGGAGGGAGGAGGGAGGGCGGAGGGGAGGGTGGGGGGGGGGGGGGGGGGGGTGGGAAGGGGTGGGAGACTCAGATGACGGGGAGTGCGCATAAGGCCAAATTTTTAGGGCTTGAAATAGTCTCATTAGGCTAAAATTAGACCCAAAAATGTCCAACGACCCAGAACGTAACCCAAAAAGCTCCCTTTTTTCTCCGCATGAAAAAAATAAAATAATAATAAAAAACGTCAAGAGCATGCGAGATAGTTAATGCATGCGTCTAAAGTTTATCATTAATCATGCATCTGTCACAAACTTTAGACAAACTGCAGTCATGTTTCAAAGATGTGAGCGATACATTTTTTTATAACCCTAAAAAAAGTGCCTGCCAAATTTCTAACCCAAAAAGTCCGCAAA
Organism: Desmophyllum pertusum; assembly: GCA_029204205.1. Classification (NCBI taxonomy): domain Eukaryota; kingdom Metazoa; phylum Cnidaria; class Anthozoa; order Scleractinia; family Caryophylliidae; genus Desmophyllum; species Desmophyllum pertusum. Next base: position 414,385 of record MU825441.1, on the reverse strand, counting down.
TTGCTAATTTCAAATCCCCAAAACGCCTTCGCACCTCCCCGTGACAAATATAACTGATTACGCCCCCCCCCCCCCCCCCCCCCCCCCCCCCTCGCCTGGGGTTAAAAAGTTATAAAACAGTGCAAACAAATCAATTAAGCTGCATCCATACCCTGACCCAGTTTGGAACTTTACCAACAGACGTGTTTGTAATGATGGAACCGTAGAACCCAGCATGTCAGGCCCAACGCGCATGCGATTTCAATGATGGTCAGTGAGTAGTATCTGAAAAGAAAATGAACATGTTATTATGCAATATTTAGAGAACGAAATTTTGAGAAATGCACAGGTGGAGGCAGTCACTGTAACGAAAAATGAGCTACACTTAACACAGGAATTCGGTTTAAACAGATGCTAGAGAGATTTTCAATTGAGTATCGAAAGTAGTCGGGAATTTTACTTTACTACGCCCTGTGGTGATTGGCTTATTAAAAATCTCGTATCACCTACTCAAACCAATCACATGCAAAAGCAAACTGGCCACGCGGCTTCTATTTTTTTTCGCTTCCTTTTCGCGCCCCACGCAACTCGCGCCGCACGCCACTCGTAAATCGCGCGTTCGCCTCACGGACTTTAGCAAAAAATAGAGACTGCTCGTAGTCTAACCCCGCTTAGCGAGCGGTTTAACATCCCAACACAAGCACAAATATCGATTCAACGGCACCCTTGTAGAATGCCATTATAATATTAGCTGTGACACACTGAGCACGGCTAAAAAATACCTAAAAATATACCATTAACGCAACTGCTTCCTTCCATCACTACAAGAAATAATGATGTATTTTATAAAAGTTTTGGGTAGTCAATAAATTCAAACGTGATTGACATCCATCAATCATATAGTACCTGCCAATCAGTGGCACACCACCTCTGACGTTTCAGGAATGTGCGTGGAAGCCAACAGATAGAAGACCGTGAGTGACAGCAGAATGGTGATGCCCACCACCATCCTCTCGCCACTCTCGGGGGGTAGGGTGAACAGGATCAACGTCATGAATGACGTCACCATGCATGGGGTGATGAGGTAGACGAAGTAGTAGAACACCTTGCGTCGTATGTGTATTACGTACGTAACCGCTGACTTGTTTTCTGTGTTGGTGTGCGTCGCCTTGCTTGTCGATCTCAGAGCGTAAACTTTCTCCAGGTACCATTCACCGCTTTCTAGAATAAACAAATGAAGAATATCGTTTAGTAATGGTAATGAAGTACAATTCAGGGAGTAATCGGGAAAGATATATATTTCCAAAGTTTCCGAGCGCGTAGCTAGGGAAAGGCCGTAATTACAGACACGATTGTCTTAAATTGTACGATACCAAGTCTTGCCCGCAATTACAGTCAATTATCGTTATAGCGGACACCCTTGCTTGGGAGTTAGTTTGGAGTCCGTAATAGCGAGAGTCCGCAATAGCGGGAGTCATTTTCAGTCAAACCTCTATATGTAGCTTTCGCTGGGGGAGGGGGGCTGGATTTTGTCCGTAATAGCGGGTGTCCGTAATAACGGGGTGTCCGCAAGGCGAGAGTTGACTGTAAAAGGTCTTCGTTTAGCCGAATTTGTTTTACTAGAAGTTTCAGTGGAAGTATATTGTTTTTACAAGTACAAACAGTAAACAGACACTCATCACGTCCTAAGGTCCACTGTACATAGTACCGCAGCTGTAACTGGACACCAACTAAAACATAAGGCGTGCAGAGAACCAATCAGAATCGAGAAAATTGCTACTGATATAGTAAACTTGCAAAATCGCACGCATTTTGGATAATTGTACATTGATCAAATATTAAACCCCATGACTGCGTATTTCGCGATCTTTAGTGCAACTGTATACTAAAGCCGAGTTCGCTGCTGCTCAAACGACGTTTCCCGCACTTGCCACCAGATACATATTTTTGCTTTGTGTTTTCACTGGTTTATTACATTTTTTTCTACCAAGCTAAGTCCTCTGTACTGATTTTGTTTACATAGTAGTTTTTGGCGAGGAAAAATTTTCAAAAAATTCCAAAACTCTCCTGATTGATGTAAATGTAAACTTAACGGCTTGGGACCAGGTTTCGTACTTCGCTTTCTTGGTTTTCGTCGTTTCTTGTAGACTTGCCACAAGTCGTCTTCTTTGAGCGAAACCGGGCGACGCGCGACAACGATCGAGGAACGTCGCGAGAGGAAACCAAAACCAACGAAGGGAAAAATAATATTGGAAAGGGCTTTTAGAAAGTCTACGTTTCTTGCTGCTGGCTTCAATTGCAATCGAAGGAGATTGTTTTGAACTTGAGACGAATTGTTCTCCAAATCGCCGCCGGTAAATTTGGTTTCGATCAGACCCAGTGTAGTCATAGACATTCGCGGCGTAATATCGATGTTCATGTTCTTCGTTTTCCGGTCGAAATAATTATTAAAAGAGTCAGATGAACCAGGTAAAAAATTATTTTGTCCCGTAATCGCACACGCTAAACTAGCGAATCTTAATTATCAAAACATAGCATCTTGCGTGAATGACAGTTACTTTAATGGCTAAAACGGGCTAAAATAACAAATTGTCTGATTTTCAAAAATTTGGTCGCCTCCAGGGCAACACTTCGGCTTCTTTGAAGATTGGCGAAATTTGGCAATTCGCCAAAAATTGGCAAAAAATTGAAACTGGGGGTCGCACTGTATTTTACGATTTTTACGTTACGTGTTGACAGATTTGACACTTGAATAACAAAATTGGTCAAAATTGGCTGTAGTGCGACCCGTACCTTAGTCCTCTGCATTTAGCTAGTGGTTTCAGACAATTTTTCAATAAAAAAAAACCGCCTTGTAATTATTCTTAGAGTAATTTTGATTTAAAATCCATTAGCGTAAGAAAGAAAAATTAATTCTGAATTTTTCATTCTCCGAAGAAGGAAGGCGTGACGATGGAAACTACTAATAATTTTACCGGTGTAATTCTGCAGTATTTCAGTCTCCTCTGGTTCCAGAAGCAATCCGCTCTTGCTGTATGTCCACGACACAAACTTGAGCCTGCAGAACTGTTCGTCAAATGGAAAGTATCGCACACTGAGCTTACAGGAACTCTTGAGGATAATAGGTGCTAGCCAGCGGACTGTACCATGGGAAGTGACCAGTAGAGGATTGCTCATGCCAACAGGTTTTCCCATTTTGCTGGTCTCAGCACTGAAACATTCAAAATTTACCGTAATGAGAGAAAGTTAGCGAATTAATATTAGAAGACAGGAAACTCGATCGTCTTAGACGAAATTCCGTCTGAAAGAATTCCGTATAATATGATCACGAATTTAAGGACGGTAAAAATGACTTAGAGCCGTCGGAGACTAGGACTACAGTATGAGGCCAGGTTACATTTCTATCCCAGAACCAATTGCTGAATTTCCAGTTCCAGTGTGTAGCAAACAGGAAACCTGTCCTGATTTTCTCGTCTAATGTGAATTTAAGACGGTTTTTCGTCTAAGACGAGTTTTTCCCGCCTGATTTTCCCGTCGTTTTGGACGGGAAAGTGGACGGATAAATTTAAGACGGGAAACTCAGTCCTTCACCGGATTCATATCAGACGAGTTTCCCGTCTAAGACGGTTTTCCGTCTCTATAATATGAATTCGGCTAATGACTCTTTTCTGAAGCCTTTAAAATATGATTATGGGATATTTTCTGCTTTCTTTGCAATCGAGGAGGGTCAAACGCGAGCGACTGGTTACGAGCGTACAGCACGAGTAAGGGCTTGTTGGAATGAAAGGAGTCTTCGATTCCTTCCCGCCTCTCTTTGCGCGCATTTAAGCAATTTTTATCCGATAGAATATAGAAAGCTATGCCCAGGTGCGCGTCAAGGACATTTATTTTGTAATCTAATTTAGCTCATTTTATATTGACTTTAACTTTATATCTTAAAAACAATGTTTGTGGAGGGTTTTTTTCCACACGCCATTAACCGAGTTATCAGGCATCTCTATTGAGACAAAGTGATTAGTTTCTAATGAAACTGTGGTGCTGCGTCGGCGGGCAAGAGAAACACTATGTGTTGATTATCAACTCAGAGTTGATAAAGGTAAATTAACCGCCGTAGCGAATTTCTAAAAGCTGACGTTTCGAGTGTTAGCCCTTTGTCGGAGCAAAGTGACACTTTGACGTTGTGACACTTTTTGCAGGTAATTTGTTTTTCTTTCCCGAACAAATTTGATATTTAACTTATATGAAGGAAGCTTTCTATTGAAGACGTCGTTCTTTGCCTCGTCACGCAATTTTTCTACAAAAAAAAAGACTTGCATGACGAGGCAATGTGAGTGACAAGAAGCTTACTTGTTAAGAAGGACAGTATCCGGGACCCACACATCATCAGGCGACAAGCTGATCTCATCAATCCAGCCATACTGAGATTTGTCCCATCGCAACACTGGATCATACCAGGCCTGAAGAGATAAACAATGACAAACATTCATATTCTCAAAGTTTAATTGGGAGCTAACTTGGAGGCTAATGGAGCGGTTTTCAATTAACTGCCAAAAGTAATCACTGAATTACTTTGGTTTTGCTTTACTACGCGCTATGATTGGTTTAAAAATCTCGCACCACTTTCTCAACCAATCAGGTGCAAAACCAAAACCAATCGCGACTTGGTCACACGCATTTTCCCGCGCTTGGCGCCTGTTACGAGTATTTGCTTTGAGCTCTCATTGGTTCATTATGTTGTTTTCCTTTGTTGTGAGTGGTCATTGTAATTGCTTTTGTTTTGGTTTTACGATACTCAATTGAAAACCGTTCTACTACGCTCTGTGATTGGTTTAAAAATCTCGCGCATCCTCCTCAATCGATCAGAAGCAAAACTAATCACGACTTGGTCAAACGCGTTTTCCCGCGCTTGGCGCTGATTACGTGTATTTTCTTTGGGTTCTCATTGGTTCATTGTGTTGTTTTCGTTTGTTGTAATTGGCCAATGTGCTTTGGTTTTGGTTTTACGACACCGTAAATTAAAACCGCTTTCAGGGGAATCGGTTCTCAATGCAGATTACATGAAGCTGTTTCTTATGTTACCGTGAATTTAGTCTAGTTTGATTAATACGGATCAACAACAGAGGATGATCTAAGAGAAGGATTACCCGTGCCCATGATAATCTTTTTCGCGCTATGCTGTGAAAGTTATTTTTATTTCTTATCGAGGCTCCGACGTCACTTTACTCGAACTGACCAATCAGGTAGCGCTCTTAAAGTAGCTCAGCTATGGACTGAAAGTTAAAAATAGATTTCAAAAAATATATCATTGAAAGAGATCCATATATGTGGGAATGTTTCTCTTAGAACATCCTAGCCTCTCCCCTCTCTTGTTCTTTTGTTTGTGTCTATCGACTCCCAAATAAAAGTGACAAGGGTTGGTCGTCTGAAATGTTGATAGGACTCTCTGAATGGTACCAGAATCTCGTTTTCAGTGTAGGTGTGGCTCAAATTATAATTTCACCCTAGGAAGAAATTCTTAAACAAAACTAGCTAGTTCCTGTCACATTTCAGTTTCGGCTTACAGCGCGGACACTCGAACCATGAACACTTAGGCTTTACTTTTACTTTATTTTTACTTTATTTTCACTTATTTTGTACTTTTTTAGAGCTAGCCAATCACATGCACAGCCGCTAGAGTTATGGAAAAATGTAAAAAATAAGTACAAAATAAAAATAAAGTGAAAATAAAGCCTAAGCGTTCATGGTTCAGCCAATAATCACAGCCGCTCCGCTAGTTCTGGAAAAATGTACAAAATAAGTAAAAAACAAGTGAAAATAAAGTAAAAATAAAGTAAAAATAAAGCGATGGTGTTCATGGTTCGAGTGTCCGCGCTGTAATACCCTAAAAGGTACCTGGATAACTCTTAACAGTGATCATTTTAGATTAAATACCCCAAGCGATATCGAACTACGAATTTTAAACCGTAAAAGGTACGACGATCACTTTAATACGGGAGTCCCCCCCCCCCCCCCCCCCCGATCCACTCACCTGTTTGAGCCAGACACTTGTAATGATGACTTGTTTCTTGACGTCCTGAATCATTTCAACATCAACAGTTACTGTTATATATCGTAATTATTTTCAAATATGCCCTTCTCCTACCCCTCTTGGTCCCCTCAATGAAACACATATTGTTGTAAGCTTCCAACTCTCTGAAGCAAATAAACCCCTCTACCTTCCCGCCCCTCCCCAATAAAAGCCCATGGGACGTATATATATATATTCTGTGTCATACAAACCGGTCTAAGGAAGTGCCCAAGGAAACATGTTATTGAACAAGTGCAAGTCCGGGGTTTGTTTATTACTGATAATCAAGTGACTCGGCTTCTGTAGTTGCTTTACATGAACTCAATTCAGTATTGATTGATCAATACAGTATATTCACAGTACAATTCTAACCAACGCAGCCAGTTTACGTTGTGTAATAGGAAAAATAGCGTTACAATAGTCACGCTTAGGTAACACAATACACTACAACCGTAATTTTAGCATGAATTCAAGCAGTTCACAAATATACATAACTATATCATAAGATCCTCAACAATAATATAATGTTTTGATTTTGTAGAACAGTACTCAACAAATGACAGCAACTCATTAGGAAGTGACAATAATGACTAACATGACTGCGGCCAGGATGGAAATTAATTACAATAAAGCTTGTAAATGCGAGGCTTACAGTTTCACGTCTGATCTGTCTGATCTGTCTCGGCGTATTCTTCTAAAATTTGTAAAACTATTACAACACACTATTTCACTAAATATATATATTTTTTATAGCAGTTAGAGTTTATAATTGGTTTATTCTATAATGAATTTGAGGCCTATTTCCGAGAATGTACCTTCATGTTGCGCCAAATTATCTGCACGCTATACGTACCTATATTCTAACACACTCGTACTCACCATCTCAAAAATCTGCACCAGTCTCAGACTAATATTGACAGATGTTGGCTGGGAACTGTTTTCCACCACAGGTCTCAGCCCCGGGTGATAATGCTCCAGCAGATTCTCAACGAGCATTCTCTCATGAAATCCCATCACTATAGAAGTGTAAATTAAATAATAAAAAAAATTTAAAAGCTATTGTTATCAGCTACATTGACAGTTTTTCAACCTGTCCACAACAATAACGGTCACCTTTCTGGCCGTTTTTCTCAAAGGAGATGTAAAATTTAGGGAAATAAGAAATATTGAAGATTTGATGTAGTTTTAAAATTAGAATTTGAAGTTAAAAATTAGTAGATTCCATCACTTCAGTGTAATAAAACGATGAATATGGCGTGTTATTATTATACGACATAGCATTTTAGAGTGCGAATACGCACCAAAATGAGTGAAAATATGAGACCGTATTACACTCGTCTTATTCCCCCTGACCGCGCGCTACGGAAAACACTGTTGAAAGCCTATATTTTAGGAAAGAATTATGTCGTATAATAAACAATTTATTCAGCGTAGATATGTGTAATACGGCTGGGAATTTTTACTCGTCAATGTTTATTTTTTTATCGCCTAAAAAGAAAAAAAGGCTCGAAAAAATAAAAACTGACTTGTAAAAATACCCAGCCGTATTACACAACTTTCCGCTGAATAACCTCTATTTATATATTACTCAAATCATAATTTCAGAAACACGCAGCCTTGTTTTGTATAAACCCATCCAATTACTAGGCAGGAACAGCTAAATAATTCATTTTTGCAAAAACATATTTTTGTCAATATTTTCTGCCGTATAAGCTACTCTGGGATATACGGATAGTTAATCTACCTTGCTCACAATATCCCGCGATCAGGGAAACAGTCAGAAGAACTTGTAACATCGCACCAAACGTTCAGTCAATGAATGGATGTTTCAGCTTCACGGGTTCATCGTAAATACATGCCGGCTGCAATACAAGATTCCATGTCAGTCCTGACAGAAACGCCTGCGTGTGTGCATATTTAGTACGGAGCTTTTAAAAATGCAAGTTTTTTTGTATGATTTGGCGGGTAGTTGCAGGTGGCTGTGTACAGCATTATTATGAGGAGAATTTTTCATGTGATCAACATAAGTACCAGTTACTATAGATTCCAAACTGGTTAACAGCTAGCCTGCGAGCAAGCTCTCTTGAGACGGCCCCAGAGAGCTTGTTCGCAGGCTAGCTAACCGCATACTATTCGCGACAGTCCCTTTCACGCTCGCTTAATAAGAGATGGAGATATGCGACCGTGCTTGAGTGAGTTGGAAGTGCAAAGGGATATATATATATATATATATATATATATATATATATATATATATATATATATATATATATATATAGGGTAAGGGAGGGAGGGGAAATAAAAAGCACGGTTGCATAGGAGGTAAGCGCGAAAGGGAGAGATAACAAGTTACGGCTGCCAACAGCCGAAGGATTCTAACGCGAACTGGGCCGAAATGAGATGCAGAGCTCTTATTTATACTCGCGCTCTAAGGGACTGGCCCGAATAGCTACAATTTTGGACAACTGTCTGTTGAGACACTGTTAGAGTCAATTTAGCTTGTACGCTTGTTTTGTCCACTTTATCTTCCCCTCCCGTCTAATCAATGTTATTTGGGTCTGAATGTAAGGAGAGGGGGAACATATTATTTTTTTGCGTGTATATTTGGCTCCCGACTAGTACAAAGTGCGTAAGCTTGGTTTGTCTCAACAGATTTTGTCTGTCTGAACTGGTCCGTAATACCTGCTTTGTGTCCGTAACTTTCTTTAAATCTCCGGATAGATCATTGTATAGCTTGGCTCCCCGAAAGGCAAAAGACCTTTGGCCAGTTTTCAGACGAAAATTCGGAAGATTTAAATCACAGTTGTTCCGAGTAACTCTGTACAAATTAAACCTATCAGACAGATAACAGGGGCACCCAACGACAAAATTTTCCTGTAGGTGTCGGAACGTCGTTTTTACGTTATAATTGTGCTTTTTGTCAAGTTTAATGGATTATTTTTAAACGCTAAGAAAAATGTATCTTTTCGGATACGTTAGCTGAACTTTCAAACTTCAGAAAATTTTAGGGATTGAAATTTTATTTCCCGAATTTATGAGCTGCTTTTGCTTTTCCGAAAATCCTAGCCAACCTGTTTTTGTACCCAAAACGACATTTTTATCTCTCCGAAAACAAAATAAGCATTAATATTACCATATTAAGAAACTTCGAGATGACATTTCCCTAACCGAATATCTGAGGCGATTATAGGCCTTCCGAACAGATATTCCACCGAAACGATCCGTTGGGTGCCCCTGAGATAACTTGGTACCTGATTGTGTAGGCATTTGTGTACCATTTATAGCGTCTTTCAAGAGAAGTTTACCCCCTACATCGAGCCAATTAAGCATTTTAAGTCCTTCGGAGATATGGTCATACTTCTTGAGACCTAATATAATTCTGCAGGCAAAGTTCTGTACTAACTGAAGCTTATTAATATTATGTTTAGAGGTGTTGCTCCACACCGTTGAACAATCAAATAGCTTGCTAAATACGAACGCATTCATTAACAAGAGCAGAGTTTTCCTATCCAATAAATGCAACGATCGCAAGAGTGGTTTCCATATGATCGCAACGATCGTTGTGCGATCATATGGAAACCAGGCCATAGCAGCCGCCCTGGAGCGTGACACGTGTATTATATGCAAGTTAAATAGCCCATTCATTTACGTGTCTTATTTACATATTTTCCTTCAAAAGTTTGCACCGAACTGAAAATGGTGATGTTGTGGCTGATCGGGGTCCATGGAAGGTATGATCACATATATAAATCATAAAATATAAAGATAAGTGCTGTTAAATACGATCTGAGTTAAATCACTTTTTAAACGAAGCGAAGTCGCTCGCTTTTTAAAATTATAATTCCGTCAAATTATTCATGATCAATAGTTTTATCTAATCACAGTCGATTCGCTGGTGAAATCAGTGACCATGTAGTTTCACCGGGTTTGTATCCGGTGGTTTTATAACCGCGAGTTTAATTCTTATATCGGAGGTAACACGAGGGTCAATAAGCCGTCCATGTGTAGTTCAGTGTGTAACGATCAACAGTCCGCCGACGCGAGCTCGCGGACTTTCAGTGGCGGTCAGCGCAGGAACTGAAAGAAACGGGATCGAATTAAATGGCGATTAGAAATAAACACTACGGCGATTCTTTGTAAACGCGCGCTAAAATTCGAGGGATGGCTCGCGAAAAAATTGTTGTTTTTAAATTATGTGCCGTGAAAGTTTAAATCCGGGGGGAGTAAGCGCATATGTTGACGTATTTGCCGTTGTTTTAGTGTTACGATTTAAAGTCTCAAACATTTCCGTTTCGTTCTTGAATTCGTGAACAGGACGTATTTATTCGTACAAAAACACAAACATACAAACGAAAAACCAAATAAAAAACAAACTGGCTAGAAAATCTATTTTGTTTTTGTTTGTAAAAGTCAGCGGCCCTGATATGGTCCACCCCCCCCCCCCCCCCCCCCTCGCCAACTCAATCACGTCGGTGCGGTGTGCATGCATCTGATTATGGAATATTTGTACTTTGTCCCACGAGCAATACAAGTTGGTGTAAAAATGCAAAAACAAAAACAAAACTCTGATGAAATTGCATGGTGAATTTTTTCTCCCATATGTGATGGTGATATAAAAAACATTTCGTTCCACGTGGCGCGTTTTATTTGTATTTTGACAAAGAAGCGACAAGCGAGCTGCTGGCAGGCAAATAAAAAGAGAAAGAGCTAGACAAAAAATTTGTCATAATTACTGGTTACGCGAACTGTACAGAGCTCAGCAAAAAATATTCGAGGAAGTAAAAACAAGAAAAAATTGTGAAACAAGATCCGGAAACTGCTGGTGAGGGGGAACTGGGAACAACTATTTTCGAGAGCCCAAAACAAACCGTTCCATGTGTCGGAAGTGCTAAATGATCCAGGGATTTGTATATAATCTGCAGAAACCGGGAAACATTTATACAAGCAGGTAAGATTATTTCTGGAATAGATCATTCTCCTAAATTATGCAAAACGAAGCTCTTGATTTACTCAGCTATGAAAAGCAGTCAGGCTGAAGAGCTCGTATGCAGCCTGCGCGCCGGACCGTTAGCTCACAGACGTGCAGAGCTATAAGCTTAAATGAATTCATGTTTTATTGGCACAAACAGTCAATGGAAGGTTACTTGAACGTGTACAGAATCAGTCATATTCAGTAATTATATACAATCAGCGTGAGCGTTTGGTACAAATGTATCGCAAACACGGCTGCATGTAATTTCTTGTTGTTGTTTGGTTTGCATGACGAGTTTTACCCAAATGTGTTGTACGCTATACATGTAGTGCGGTTAATTATTTTTCCTGTAAGCTTATATGAAAGCTTAACGGATATTTTCGATTGCTGATCAACCTGCCAGCTTGCAATTCAGTTCTTTAGACGCATTCAAATTTTTATTCTTATGACAATTTATGCAGAAGGAGTAATTGAATATTCAAATGTGACCTGGGAGGGCGGGGGGGAGGGGGGCGTGGGGAGGGGGGGTGTTCAGACTTTGAGGCTCGGGGGGGGGGGGGGGGGTCCGTCGGAGTTGGTGAGAGAGGTAGTGTGTGGAGGACCTAGGGAAACCAATATACATGATATAGTGTATTATTTTTTATATACAGTGGAATCCCGATTTCTCGAACCCCCGATAACTCAAACCAAAAGTCGTTTCCCTTGGATCTGTTTCACTGTAATTTTACCCCTGATATTTCGAACTCCTGATTTCTCGAACCAATTTTAGTTTCCATTGAAGGTTCGAGAAATCAGGATTCACAGTATAAAAAGATCCCAAACTGGAATTCCACATAACTACGCGGCTGGCAGAATAATACGCTGACCAGTATGTACCTGTAAACATAACTTGAAACTGGCTCAGTGTTCATTACTTTAGGTCAAATTTAACATGCAAAACTTTCTAAACTGCCTGGAAAACACCTGTTTAAAAAAAGCAGATTGTGAAATGCCTGCAGGAAAATCCTCAATCCTCACATGTATGTTATAATGATGTAAAACCTGCATTGCAGTTGACATTTATGACAATAAGATTACATTTACATTGGCTATGATGAATGTATGAAATAATTTGTATGCGAACTGCGGTGCAAAGGAAGAAATAGACTGGAAAAAAAGATTGGCCTGAAAAAAAATCAGGCTCTAACGGGATTCAAACCCATGACCTTTGCGATTCCGGTGCAAACACTCTACCACTGAGCTATCAAGCCACTGGGAACTATAGGTTAAAGTAAAAATCCTCAAGACTAGAGTGTTCAATGTACGGCGAAATCTGTCACACAATCATCCTATTTCTTCTTATCATATCACACTATTTGTATTGCAAGCAGGCTGGTAATGAAAGTAAACATTTTACTTTCAGTACCATTTAATGTCTTGATTTGATCTACCTCCAAATTCTCACACAATCATTTTGGAGAATTAATATGACTTGTACTGTTTGTGGATATTTTGTTCTTTAGTCTCTGCATTTTGTGTGCGATTGGCCTTTCAGCATTTCAGAGACTCCAAGGCATCCATACATGTATAAGACACCTTTCTAAAGTCTTGTGTTTAGTTATAATTTTATTACTAGATCAAAATAAATGTTAGGTGGTGACCAGGCTTTTAGCCAGAATTTGTAAAGTGGGCGTCCTGGAGGCATGTCCCCAAAAAATTTGTTAAAGGTTTGGTGCATTTTTCATCATTTTCTCCAGGATTGGGCGTCCACAGGACACCTGGACGCCCTTCTGGCTAAAAGCTTGGTGGTGACCAGTAAGACAATGTAAGGCTCGATTTCCGCTACTTTCTCGAGTTGAGTTTGGTCTTTATTCATCCCCCAGCAATCTTGCACCCTGAGAGTTCACGGTCTCCTCGGTCAGCGGTTTGGTCGTCGCCAGGTGGAACTCTGGGGGAATATAATTTTTCATCCCAGAAATCTGGGATTCCGGTCAATTCCCGCTGCCAGTCGTGTTACACGAACAGCCAATCCAAAAATTAGATATTGTATTCCATTCCCCAAGAGTCTAACCTGGTGACGACCACCGCTGACCGAGGAGACCAAGCCCCCAGAGGAGGAGCACAGTCAGGCTCATTTTCCGTACTAAATGTAAATTTATGAGGAGCAGGGATGGCGCAGTAGTGAGAGCACTCGCCTCCCACCAATGCAACCCGGGTTTGAATCTCAGACCGATGTCATATGTGGGTTGAGTTTGTTGTCGGTTCTCATCCTTGTTCCAAGGGTTTTTCACCGGGTACTCTCAGTGAATTCCTCCCTCCACAAAAACTAACATTTCTAAATTCCAATCCGATCTCAACCTTGTCCCCAGGGCACTTTCAAGATGGCGGGTGGGCGCGAAGAAGACCCTGGCAAACAGCAGGTCACGTGTCTCCAAAAATATTGGAGATTTTGATTGTTTCAAAATGGCGGTGGGCCCGCGATTGGCTAATTTTGTGGTCATGTGACCTGCTGTTCGCCAGGGTCTTCTTCGCACCGAATTACGAATTACAGAGATTCTCTTATTTTATATAATTTCTAATCCATTCTTTTTTTTTTTTTTTTCAGTGGCTATGGTGTGCAAGATCTTGAAGTCTTTGTAGAAACATTCTTTATTTTGAAGTTAATCTTGGCCCTTCTTGTTTTGTCATTGCTGATGTATACAACCAAGCATTACTATGGGGCGAAAAGCTCACTTAACCCCAAGGGTAAGTGTCACTCAACCCCAGGTTTGGGGTGCTTTTCGGCTGTCAGCTCTGGCTGGTTGGCAAGACTGGTCAGTTCATAAAATGAAATTTCAGAAAGTGTGGGAATTTTTTTGCAGTATGTTGACAGCTGGCCGGCAGCTAGTGGGGGGGGATGGAGGAGGAGGACTATATACAAATTATAAACATAAAAGGGACAGTTGATAATCAGAGAGAGATGTGTTCTTGGGCAAGACACTTTACTCTCACAGTGCCTCTCTCGACCCAGGAGTATAAATGGGTACCGGCGACAAAATGCTGGAGGGAGGGGTGGGGTGTGGGGTGGGGGGGGAGGTGTAACCCTATGGACAGGACTAGCATCTCATCCAGGGGGAGTAGTGATACTCCTATATGGCGTCATGCTACAGAAACCGGGATAAGCTGGGTTCAGTTGTTGGCCCGAGTGCGGCTTAACTTAATTCCTATGATTGGCCTGCACAATAAATGTACATGTATGAAGGTCGTAGCACTGAAGGGGATGCTCGTCGTACCTTTTTGGGTTGGAAAGCGTGGTTTGATACCGTTAATAGGATGTTCAATTTTCACAGTTCCATATTATGGTACTTCTTAGGGTATGTTTTCAAAGTAAAGCCGCGAAAAATCAGGCACTAGCTGTTGAATTGGTACCGCTTAGGGGTAAAAATGAACTAGAGTCACGCCCCCCAAAATAGATTCTGGTACATTTTTAGGGGCTTTTCTCAAAATGTCCGTCGAGCATCCCTGTCACTTTCATATGATGGAATCCCCCTGGGGGTTTCTATAATGCAGGCCTACGTCGCTTGCTTTATCTGGACTAACTTCAATTTTTTTTATGATTTACCTGTAGGACAACAGGGGGACCCAAACTGCGACTCAACCGCAGTTCAGAACAAACCAGTCAAGAATCGTAGACGTGCTGACATAGCTCCTAGATTCCAGAGATCTTTCGATCGCAATTTTGAGAAGGGTTTCAGAGGGAGAGACCTTCCGGAAAACCGTCGACCTTGTCCGACTGAGAACCGAACACCATCCGACGCGCCGGAAAAACCCGAGTGTGAATCCGAAGACTGGGAGAAAATTGTGCATTTAGCAGAACAATCCCCAGGTAAGACAAGACCCAGTTTGTAAAATTCCAAAGTTAGTCTGCGTCCTTATAATCATATACAGTTGAACTTCTGTAATACGGAGTGTCCGTAATAGAGAGGTGTCCGTATTATAGAGGTCATGAATATGACGTCACTTTAAAGGCTCCACTGACGATAAGAAATCTTGATGATAAATGGCGATAACATGTCGATAAACTGATTGAAAACAAATACTACTTTTATTGTATGGACAATGGGACAATTGATTAACTTTGATCTGTAACCACGTGCACAAACAGGAAATTGTATTGAATATGAACTGTTATTATCCCTGGAGTGTCCGTAATAAAGAGGTTAAGTTTATATGAATTTGCTCTCTGGGGCTGAGATTTAGTGTCCGTTGTCCGTATTATAGAGGTCTTCTTTATAGAGAATATATGGGCATTTTGCCGGGACCAAGGGAACTGTCCGTAATAGAGAGGTGTCCGTAAGGTGACAGTGTTCCCATTAACGCACAGCTGTGCGTATTTGACGCACAAAAAATAAAAAGGACGCACAGTTTTTAGCCACAGTACGTCCCAGGGACGCACATAAATCAGCGCTCAAAATTGCGAGTGTTTTCATAGTTTGGTCCACTCTTGAGATAAATAGGATTTTTTCAAGATACAAAATACACATAAGAAACAATGTTAAAGTTTTACTAGTTTCCTTTACCTTTTAATTACCATTCCAAGCTGGAAACTATGAAAATTTGGCTGCAAACTCGAAAACGAAGCAAGAATCACGATGATAACCACGCGAACGAGCGAACAACTCTCGGCTCATTGATGGTCAGCGGTCAATACTTCATGTAATATTACATGATGTGTATATCACTTAAAATGCCTTTCTCACTAGGGGACCCTTAAAAAATAGAAAGGACCCCAATTACTGGAACTGGGGGTCCTTGGGACTCCTGTTTTCCAAACCTAGTGGGAACACTGAGGTGAGTTTCGACTGTAGAAGGTCCTATATATAATATTATATATCAGTATTACATAGGGGACACCTCTTAAACTCCGTTTCAGTGCGTTCTT
This sequence comes from Desmophyllum pertusum, assembly GCA_029204205.1. Classification (NCBI taxonomy): domain Eukaryota; kingdom Metazoa; phylum Cnidaria; class Anthozoa; order Scleractinia; family Caryophylliidae; genus Desmophyllum; species Desmophyllum pertusum. The sequence continues at coordinate 398,467 of MU825441.1, read as the reverse complement.
TTGTATTTTAGTTTTATCGCGTTGAATAAAATATGTAAGCTTATGTGTGTATAACTCCTCTGATGGTAATTTTCAATCCTCGACAGATAATAAACACGCAAGTTCAAGGACGAACGAGGATTGTGTCCCGAGAAATCGAGCGGTACTTTGGCTGACAATGAGGTCAAAAAACGGCGAGTACGAAAAAAGAAGCCTCGCAAAAAAAACCCAGCTCAGCAACCTGAAGTATCAACAGACGCAAATGGCGAGTGTGAAAACGCTGATACGACAAGCGCTGTTGAAGAAGTTAAGGTTGTCAAGAGACGTAACAGAGCTGTGCGAAACAATGGTCCGGATAAGAGTCTTGACACCACAAGAACAGTGGAACAGGTAAGGCCCAGTTCATACGCCGTACTTCACATGAGCCGAATCGAATTTGAATTTAGGCCGACCTAAATTAATTTAGACTGGCTGAATTGATTCAGACGCCGAGCTTGATTCAGCCGAATGTAATTCAGTAGGGGAAAATTGCTGTTATATTGAAAAATACATTATAATAATTCATGCATTTGTTTCGGCTCATGTGAAGTTCGGCGTCTGAATCAAAGCCGGTCCACAGCCGTTCTGAATTGATTCAGACGCCGCCGATTCGGCTCATGTGAAGTACGTACGGCGTCTGAACTGGGCCTAAGTGAATAACAGAGTGAGTGACGACTTTATTTAGCGTAGGTGTTCCATCAGTAACCTTAGTAACTGTTTTTATATGAAAGCTGAGCAACTACAATTATAAAATTTACAAGTACCTTATTGTTACTTATTTTCGCGGGAACTTAATTTCGCGAAAATGGAAGAGGCAAATTTCGGGAGACTTAAATTTCGCGATTTGGCAGAAAAATAAGGAACTGAATTTCGCGAAAATTTTCCAAATGATGATCCGCATTAACAAACAGGTAGTCCAAGAATCGGCGCTACAAATTGTAATTTTACATAGCCATATTTTGCAACAAAAACTAAACAGGTGGACATGTTCGTTTGCGACAAAGCACAAGTCAACGTTATCAATACAAGGCAGGTTAGCATTTTATTTTACGATATGGTTTTCTCTGTTGTATTGCTTAACATCATAAATTAAATTCATAAATACCAAGGCATATTTCTTTAATAAAAGGGTTTTATAGCGGGGTATCAAATTTCGCGACAACTTTTTTTCGCGGATCTTTAATTTCGCTATTTTTTGACAATCGCAAAAATCGCGAAAATCAAGTCCCACGAACAACAACAGTAAGGTATTCGGTCGGAGGTTTACCAAGAGCGAGCTGATTGACATTTTTTCTTTAATCTTTTTCCTTTCTTTTTCTTTTTTAAGGTCAAGGATGCCAAATGGTGCAACAAAGGTTCCCGAAGCAATGGGCCTGATGTAGACCGCGCCCCATCGCCACGTTTGAATGACCGCGCCCCATCGCCACGTGTGAATGACCGCGCCCCTTCGCCACGTGTGAATGACTGTGAAAATACTGACTTTGTTAAGAGACGTAACAAAGTTCTCCGATGCCATGGTCCTGAGTCAGGTGGTGGTCCTCCAAGACGTATTCTTGACCGCAATGAATCTTCTCACTCATGTAGCCCAGTCAGTGAACAAGATACATATGTTAAGAGAAGTAATAGAGTTGTCACTTCAAGGCATGTTAATGACATCAGTAAAAATCCTGGTGTAGTTGAACAAGGTGTTAAGTGCCATAACAAAGTCACAGTTACTTCAAGGCATGCCAACGGCATCGGTAAAAATGCTGAGTCATCTAGTTCAATGGAAGAAGTTAAAACTGTTGAGAGACATAACAGAGTTGTTACTTCAAGACATGCTAACAACATCAGTGAAAATCCACCAGCCGTTAAAGAAGTCAAAGATGTTAAGAATTCCAGTGGTTGTTCTTCCAAACTTATAAGGGATTCGGTATGCTTGGTAGTCGAAGAAAATAATGTTAGCTGGGATCATACGACAGAAAGAAATCGAAACAGACCGCGTCCAGCTCATAACGGGGATGATAGCCTTGGGAAGGACTGCGTCAACGGTTTCGAAGGAGTTGCTAAGCAGAATGCCAAGCGCTCGGGTGAAACGCAAAAGCAAAACCCTTTCGCTGACAAGGTAAAGAGGCATCCGGTAGCGACTGTGACGGAACTTAAGGAGAATACAAGCCAAAGTCAACCTTCGGAGGGACATGCAAAGAATCGAAGTCCAGATAATTTTCCCGATGAATTCCTTGCAAGACAACGAGGCAACACAAACCGCGACTCAACCGCAGTCGAGAACAAACCAGTCAAGACTCGTAGACGTGCTGACATAGCTCCTAGATTCCAGAGATCTTTCGATCGCAATTTTGAGAAGGGTTTCAGAGCGAGAGACTTCCCGGAAAACCATCGACCTTGTCCGACTGAGAACCGAACACCATCCCACGAGCCGGTAAAACCCGAGTGTGAATCCGAAGACTGGGAGAAGACTGTGCATTTAGCAGAACAGTCCCCAGGTAAGACAAGACCCAATTTGTAAAATTCCAAAGTTAGTTTACGTCCTTATAGCTAATTTCGTACGGTTTGTTGCATGTGCTGCAAATTTGCGAAACGAAAGAAAACCCAATGGAATTTGTGGCGATATAAACTTTGTTTGGCTAATGGGTTGGGCAGAATTTTCCCAAGAAAATGTAATGACAGGCAATGGCACTAAATATTTGCAGAGTTTTATTTTCCTGATTGGTAAATTTTTGCGATTTGGCGAAACTGATTTTTACGATTCTCAATTAGAAAATATTTTCACATCAGATCGTTTTAGATACTGATAATTTCATGAACGGAGTAAATTTTTGGGAATTTATTTTTGCCGGGACTTATTTTCGGCGGGAATTTTGTTTTTCGGATCGTAAACAATCGAGGAACTCGCATAATTTAAAGGTGCTACGTCATCGATGGTGCATCGTGAAATTCGTCGCTCGAATCCGTCTTAATCTTCCCCGATCTCATCCTCGGAGATTCAGAGGCAGTTAGTCGGGGCGAGACGACGTAAATCGGGGAAAATCGGCGCGTCGAACGTTTGCATTTCGTATCACCCCGACTAACTGCCTCTGAATCTCCGAGGATGAACGAGATCTACCTAACCATCGTTATTAGCTTATACTTTAGTTAGGCCCAGTTCAGACGCCGTACTTCACATGAGCCGAATCGAATTCGAATTTAGGCCGACCTAAATTAATTTAGACCGGCTGGATTGATTCAAACGCCGAGCTTAATTCAGGCGAACGTAATTCAGTAGGGGGAAATTGCTGTTATATTGAAAAATACATTATAATAATTCATGCATTTGTTTCGGCTCATGTGAAGTTCGGCGTCTGAATCAAAGCCGGTCCACAGCCGTTATTCCCGGCTGAGCCAGGCGGGAAGAACGGCTGAGCCGATCCGAATTCAATCAGCCCTTCCGAATTGATTCAGACGCCGTACTTCACAAGAGCTTAATTCATCGAATTCGATTCGGCTCATGTGAAGTACGGCGTCTGAACTGGGCTTTAGTAGACTGTTACAGTCGAACCTCAACTAACGGCCACTTCTTGATCTATAACGGCTATACTATACCTCTCTACAACGAAACAAGCCTCTCTTACCTCTCTACAACGCCTACGGTCAAGATTGTTTTGTCCCTACCGTGCGCCGGCGATCCACACACTTTACTCTTATTGAAACCTCCCCGCAACTGCCACCTCGGCCCAGTTAATTCTACCCCAAGGTGGAGTTCAACCAACCTCGTTCCCAGGGTCTCTCTTTTTCTCACTTTTGGCGGGAAGAAGAGAGACCCTGGGGACGAGGTTGGAGTTCAACTGCAGTACATCACAAAAATGACATCGTGCATAGCTCCGGGACACCTTGCGGTACATATATATACCCGTAAAAGTACCCCTGGGCATGCATCCCCTCTGACTCTGCAGCTGAGTAACTTTAGCCTGTGTACATGCAGAAATTGATAAAGCCATAGATGTGTATGATAAAGCCATAAATGTGAAAGTCATTTCTGCAGGTCGAAAATAGATTGACCGAATGATCGAGCGATAGGAGAAAGCGGCTGCTCAAATGTAAACAGACCACCAAAGTGTTTCTATAATTCAGCTGCAGTTCTAGGACTGATCATGATAAGTATAGATTCTAGCTGTCGGATAGGGCAACTTGCAATGTAAAAAGGAAATTTCTAAATTTGAGACTTGTGCAGAGTCAAACATTTCGTGCAGAAAACGTTTCTCAATATATATATTGTTTTTGGTGGCAGCTGTTCGTTGCATACAATAGATAACCTAAGATTCAGAGTTTGTTTGGAGTTTAAAACAATAGAAATTAATTCTTATCACTGAACAATTTAAAATTGACATCGCCGAGTGTTGGTTTCTATTGTTCCACTGAAGAGTTTCCAACCTCGTTCCCAGGGTCTCTCTTCTTCCTGCCGCGGGAAGAAGAGAGACCCTGGGAACGAGGTTGAAGAGTTTCATCAAAGGAATCAAAACAGTAACAAGCTTCTCCGATGCGAATTGTTTAATATTAGCAGGCCCTTCAGACACCTTTATTTCAAATGAACTTTTCTCGTTACTATAACGCGGAATAGGTTCCTTTTCTCATGGATCTTTTTGTTAACCAAAACTACGTTTAAACGATCATGTTAGTTTTCCTCAAAGTTTGTTATATTCACTCGTATGTCTGGAATTGGGTATGATATTTAGAACCCCAAAAAAAAAAAAACTATAATTTTTTTCGCGGAGAATTTCATTCGTGGACCCGTCCATGAATGATTTGACTGATTTTGGTTCATGATCAAGTCTAAAATGGTCCCGATTTCCTTGATCCTATGCAAGCCGGCTCAAAGAATTTCAGCAATCGTTTTAAAGTGGATTTTCAGTACAAGGAAACTTTCGCGGTTGTAATAATATAGCATTTATTTATACACGATGGTTAAAATGGATGGCCTGTGTTTTCCAAGTTATCTGCGATTACCCGCACGCTGGAATGTCAACAAATACGAGATATTAGTTGATGTATCGCCAAATTCTCAGAAGTCACATTAAAAGGAATGTACGGCAATGATTAAGGAGAATCGCTATTTTGAGCTTCTGCTAGACGTGTCTAGACTCGCAGAGACGCTTGTCATAACACATCTTTGCGCCGTCGTTGTTTAAAATTGTCGTTGTTTTTTATTTCCAGCAGATCGTATTAGAACGATGGATCGAAACGACGAGAACGGCTCATGCGAGAACGCATCCACTGCAGACAAATCTGAAACGCTGCAAATTCAGACGAAAATTTCTGCACAAACAGCTAAAGACATCGAGTCGCTAATGAAACGAGTCGAATTTAGACCTGCAGTAATTCAAGAAACACATACGAGTACCCCAGACGGTCACATAGAAATTGATCCAGAAGTGCGTGAGAGGATTGCCAATCCAAAGCATCCAGTACGTATGCCGGAGAAACCATTTGAAAATTTGAGTTATCACGACAGCACCAGGCAGGGTACCTACAGCAGAGGGCCAAGTACTTCCCGCGTAAACGGTTTATTCGGCCGTCAGTGGAGAGAAACGATTGAAAGAGAACAGTCGCGGGCAGAAGCCGAAGAGGATAAACAGGACGAGGGTGATCGTATGATGATCCGTGATAACATCTGTCCAACGTTCATGATCTGGGGTGTTTGCCATCGCGGGGATCGGTGCGAGCTAAGACATCCATCCTACAGGTATGTCGTAATAGGTTTTCAGGCCGTCCGGGCTAAAGGACTACCGTACAAGCTCTATTTACCCCCCCCCCCCCACTCTATTTAGCCCCCCTATCTAATACGCCCCCCTTTGGAAGTCAGACTTTGTAATAAGCCCCCCCCCCCCCCCCCCCCCCCTCTCTGTTAAGCCCCCCTCCCTTTCGTCAGACTGATGTAATAATGTCTTTAAAGAAATATTTTCTGTTGTTTCAGTCACTTTGTATGGAAACATGGTCTTTAATTTCCAGAACTATCGTTGAGTTAGGGTATAAATGACATTGCATTTGTAAGACGGTGATATATAACCCATTTCTTGTTCTGTTTAGTTTGTGGTGTAATAGTAAAGTTTGAAAAATGAATGTGAATTTTCTCGAAAATTTATGATTTGAAATAAGCCCCCCCCCCCCTATCTATTAAGCCCCCCTCTACTCAACCTGGGGATTACTCGTTGGCTGCGGGAAGGCCGAGATCTGTTACAGAAATTCCATCTTTGTGACAAGTAAAACAGTCAGAACTTCTCCAGCAAAGCACACTTTACTTTCCAAACTATAACCAAATAATATTTTACAAATGAATGCAGTTCTACTTAAGGCCACGCTAATGACACGATACATATTAGATTCATAGGCAAAAGACGCTATTTAGGAAACATAAACAAACACTCTTTTAAAGTCTCATTGGACAAAACTAAAACAATCGCTGAAACCATGATTAATTACTTTCAAAAACATGCAGGTGGATCACAGCTTTGTGCAGGTTACAGTTACAGATTGACGCATATTATAGAACTGATACGAAAAACGATTAATCGGCTAGATAAACAAACTACTTTTATGCTGGATTTTATATTTCTACCACAGTAAAACGAATCCACAAAATAAAACTAGATAATCTCATTTTCTCTCCTCACAGGTATGTGGAGCGTCCCGCAAAGCGGACAGCACCGAGTCCTGAACCTAAACCAGAACCTAAACCAGAACCTGAACCAGAACCTGATCCAGTTACATACGAAGAACCCAAACCACGCAATCCAAATTCTTACGCGGCCATCCTAGAAAAAACCAAGTCTCCAACTGAAGCCGAGGAATTTTTCAACTATGGTCTATTTACGGAGCCGGAGGGTTCTTTAGAAGAAGCGTGGCCAACTCTTGGGGCCCCTCGGCAAGGGCGTAACACCAAGGCGCCAAAAGCACGGCAGCCAAAGAGCACCACTCAAAAAGGACCTTGGAACTTGGACGAGCGATCCAAAGCTACTGTGGACCCACTGCAGCTCGCTAGTGATGAAATAATCGCGGACAGTTTACAATCCGATGAATACTCGCAGTTGAACGAGTATCATGAAGATTATTATAATTATGATAATTATTATAATTATTATCCAGACCAGGACGTTCACACGAACGAGGAAGAGTACTATGGGCAAGTTGAAGAAGACACTAATGCAGAGAACGATAATTCGTTTGAAGACGCACATCTGGAAACTAAAGTTGGTCATGTTGAGCAATTTAACTCAACTAACTCCAGCCCCGTTATTATAGACAACAATACAGAAACCATCGAGGACACGGTCGCGCCCAAGATACCGACCTCCAGCACGTGCGACATTTGTATGGATCGACCGAAAGACGCGACGTTGGTGTGTGGTCATAGATACTGTTACCAGTGCGCGCTTCAAATGAGGGTGGACGAACGCGTTTGTGCGATCTGTCGACGGTGCATTGTCTCGGTCATCAAAACGTACAATTGAGCACGTTTACATGCCTGTTTGTTCAGGCTGGTACGGGCGCTAAACTGTTCGGTTTAGAATGAGATTTATCCTCAAGAAGACCTGCTTAGCTTGTTTTGTGTGGTGAGATTTAGAGGGAAAGTGTCATGAACTGCGCATGCCCAGCATTTGAAATGTTCGCGCCAATTTTGTATTTTCTCGTCACTTATGGTTTTCACGCCATTTTGAATTTTCGCGCCATCTTAAATTCCAGGATACGCTTTTAGCTGCAGAGCCCGCGCGTGCGCATGTGTATGACACTTCTCCTTTAATTGTTGTATGGTCATAAAAATACTATAGCTAGTTTGCACATTAAGGGGTCTCGTTCGTTTAGTACATGGTTGTCTCGCAATTGCCATGTTTGTCTCTACATCAAAATTTGAACAAGTTATTGTATAGTTTAATGAAAGGATCAATTAGTCATCCCAAAAAGTTAAAATTAAAAGCGAAACATTCATACTCGAGAAAAAAACCTGAGGTATAGTTCTTACTTGATTTGTAGTAGGTCTTTAGTACTTGGTCTGCTCGATGTTTTTTGTACATAAACTGAATAATAATAATTTCCCAAAGTGGATTAGAGAGGAAAGCTGTTATGAAATTATTTTTGAACAACAAGCTTTTCGTATCTTGGATTGAATATATTCTAAACAAAAACATTTAAACCAAACTCAACTTTTTGCAGTATACAAAAAAAGCGTCAATTGAAAGAATACTATAATTATTAGATACATATTTGAGGATTGCAAATTGATAATTTTGTATCACAAATGGTTGTATCAACTAAGATTTATTATGGAAAATTTGCAATTTTCCCCCAGAGCTTCTAATTTCCACTTTTGTGTACGTACTTGTACAACGTTGTTATACAGACACCCGAGTTTTTCTCTCGTCTTTTTTGACTTCATAGAAAGCCTGAAATCAAGACTCGTGTTTCCATTGTGCGCCAGTTCCCCTCGCATCCTCGAAATAGACAGGAGACTGGAACTGAGCTATACATTCTATAAATAGATTGAGATAAATCGCGCGACTCTAGTTCGTTTGTCGCGAAAATGAAGGAAAACTGTCTTGACGGAAAACCTGATTCTTCCAAACAGAATTATAGCTGTATTAAAATGTATGAAAAAGTTAGAAGAATTCAGGTTCTGATCTTGACTGCATTTGCAAGTCGTGTAGTCTCCTACGCAGCCGTTATCTATGTCGTCACGCAACGCTTCTAGTGGGGAGAAGCGTTGCGCGACGACACAAATAACGGCTGCGTAGGAGACTACAATTCAAGTCCTGGACATAAATGTTTGCTTTGTTACGTTGTTTGTTCATTTATACACTGAAATGACATTGAAACCATATCAAATGATGTAAGGTTTCCTTTCAGAACTGTTCTATTAATAAGACGTTTTTGTACGTCCATAGCTTACGCTAGTTTGGAAGTAAAGTTTTGTGGGTTTACAGTATCACGAAAATATTGCAAGTTGATAACATATACAACAGTTTTGTTAGGGGTAATAGACCTTTCTCCAAAATGGCCGCCGCAAATTCATATTAAGCTGAGCGGAAAATCAATAGAAGCACCTGAAAGATCACCTCTTGTTTGATAATTGTACAAAGTTTCGTTAGGGTAGGTTCTACCCGAGTCGAGAAAAATGACGGAAGTTGAAAACTCGAAAATTTAGAGACGTTTTGTATGACTGGGGGTATGTCGTCATACAAACGTCTCTAAATTTTCCAGTTTTCAACTTCCGTTTTCTCGACTCAAGTAGAACCTAACCTAACGAATTTGTGCACGATTGCCAAACAAGAGGTGGTCTTTCAGGTGCTGGTATTGATTTTCCGCTCAGTTTAATTTTAATCATTTTGAATTTGCGGCGGCCATTTTGGAGAAAGGTCTATTGAAAAATAGTTTATTAAAGAAATGTTACAAATTAAAGACTCAACAGACTGATTTATTTTCCTGGATATCGCAACGTTAGTAGAGGGTCCTGGATTCTCAGTTATCAGTTGACATTTTGGTCATTTCTCAGCTATCAGTTGAACCAGAAGCTTTCAGTAGGTGCTATAGGAGACCTGGATCTAATTCATTACTTACAATGAAGTGCAGTGAACTCTCTCTAAGGCGGACACCCTCGGGACCAGCTCTAGTTGTCCGTCTTATGGAGAGTTTCGTTACAGAAAAATAAGAGAAACTTGATAAGGTCGGGACCAGCCAACCATGTCCGCCTTAGAGAGGTGTCCGCTTTACAGTGGTGTCCACTTTGAGAGAGTTGACTGTAGTCCTATCTCATCTGATACATTGGGTATTTGAGGCATAAAACAGCCGGCTTTCAACGAAGAATCGTTTCCGCGCCCGATTCGGCCTTTCGAATATCAATGCAAACAGGCGCGAGTTAACGCCAAATGCAAAATTAGTTTGGCAGCCGGCCTCTCAGCTCAATGAAAGCTCTCGTAACAATTCGAAAATCGACGAGGCTAGGCTAAAAGACATTCATTGTAAGTAATTAGTCGAAATCCACGTCTCCCATAGCTCATGCGTTCAGTGGCGGATTCAAACTTCCAAACCCCTACCTTCCCAGTTTGGTACTGACCAAAAAGATCGCGGCCTCTGGAAACGAGATTGACCTCTGTTGGAACCGCTAGTGTGTCTGAGCCGATAGCGCGCCTCGTTCTGAGGTACGGTACTGTCGCGTCCCAGCGCAACGGACGGCAACCGGAAGTTGAATGTTCTCTTATTTGGCGCGTATTATGAACTATTAAACGCTATAACGAGAGCTTTCCAACTCACTGGTGTAGGTGAAAGCGCGCCAAAAACAAGAACAATCACCTTCCAGTTGCCGTCCGTGGCTCGAAAACGTCTCGTGTCCTTCAGTACTTTGTCGCGAAAAATCACGTGCGATTTTCACCACGCGCTGGCGATGCTGTACAGTATAGCTGCAGCCTCCTCCTTCGCATTTTTTTGGCGATTGATGAGCGCGAAGCGCGAGCGACTATTTACCGCCCATTTTCTTGGAGAGACGTCTGGGAACTCAATTTTTAATTTCACGGCGGCGTAAAACGGCAGGCGCAAATCTGTCTCGCCCTGGCGCGAATCAGTCAGCGTTTGCGCGCAGGCTAGCGATGCCACACTTCTTGAAAAAGTCGCGTCGCCCGTGCTATCACCAAAAACAAAAGATTCAAAATAAAATAAAACAGTCTTCATATTGATTTTATTGTAACTATTTACAGTGTTTATAAAGTTGCGACACATTCTGCCTCGGTATCAGTTATCAAATGAAACTCGACCATTTCCCAGTAAGGCGAGTTGCTCGATCATTGTCCCCCTGCGCTATTTTGCAGTGACAACCTTAAGTCTTCACGTGTATTGAACAAACTCTCTAACTCATCTCCTTCGAGGATGTAGCCATTACAAGCTCCAACTTGTCCTGGGCGCGAGGTTATCTTAGCTGCAATACAAGCAAAACATGAGAAAGGAGCTAGGTCACGGTTTGTGCATCTTGAAAAACCGTCATTCGCAATCCGTCTTAATCTTCTCTATCCTTAACCATCCTTGTTCCTGTTTGGTTTCTAATAACCTATTTGGTGTTTTTCTACTTTAATAAACAAGTATTTTTAAGTTTTGTACCAGGCGAAAATGACTTTAAAATATCGTGACATAGCTCCTATCATTCCGTTTTGTTTCTACAATTCTAACCTACCCGGAAATTCCATACTGATGACGTAGCTGTACAGAGATCCGTGTGGAGTCTTTGATTGGTTGTTATTTACGCGCGAGATTCAAAACCGAGCCGCAGGCAATCTACCTTGGGTGCCAGAGGGTACAGGTAATCCTGGGTACAGGTGAGTACACAGATCTCTGTAGAGCGACGTCATCAGTATGGCATTCTTCAGGTTGAATTTCAGAAGTCTCGAACTTTCTGGGGGTGAATGGAGAGCGCGAAGAGAGACGTCTGTTTACTCACGCCCGCCATTCGCTCCTGCTCACGCTAAGTATTCTACTGTAGCGAGTAAGAAAAACAAAACCCCTTTTGTTGCTCTTCCCGCCAATTTGTGCAGCGAGGCCGAGTGTCTTGTAAACCGGAGGTCCCGGGTTCAAGCCCTCCACCCTACCACTAGCTGGATTTGTTCTCGGTAGCCCCTAGCCCCTAGGCTACGCTTGTAATTTGCCTCCTGCCAGTTGTGATTTTTTAACCATGTTGTGTTCATTTGCAATATTTGTTTCTGTGTTTGTTTACACTGGCCCTGAAAAGCCCCATTGGGGAGTGGTCAATTAAGATTTGTATGAATGTTTGTTGTTCCATTTAACAATTATTCCGCGAAATCGAGTCGTACATTAACTCATAGCCAACAAGGCGTAGCCGAGTTGGCTATGAGTGTACGACGAGATTGAGTGGAATAAATGTTTTATAATATACTCACCACAGGATATTGCAATTAAAAATTACTGGGGAAAGAACAGAAGGAAAAAACAGAGGAAAAATGGGATATTTATCGTAATTAGCGGGATTCCCAAATAAGGTAGTAATGGTACATTGCCTCATATGCCTTGAGTAGGCAACCAATCAGATTGTCCAAAATCGCAATATCCTGTGGTGAGTATATTATAATGCAAAATATTACGCAATGGTGCTCAATTTTACCTATTTTTCCCGGTTCTCACCACCTTGGAAATCCCGCATCCCGCCCTCTCTTCTCCCACCTCCCTTAAACTTCCCGCCCTCTTTACTCCCCGGGTTCCCGCCCCCTGTCCCCCTCACTCACTAGTGAAAGTGATACACATCTATTTTCTCCTTACGAGAATAAAGAACACCATCACCGGATATAATGTCTTGATCTCACAACTAATATTTTAACAAGTAATACGAATTTACAAATTGAACAACAGCTTGGGTGTTCCTGCTGTATCTGATATAACGGCAACTGCCAAAAGAAAACATTGTGCTTACCGTAAAGTTGTCCTCTTTCCATGTAGGGTAGAAGATGTTCCAATGAAGAGTTTCCCTGTTTTAAAAGCAGGATGTGTGAAAATAAAACTATTATCTGATTTTAATAGTTGTCTTTTATTTCTCCTTAAAACATCAAAACAAAGCGAGGCATGCAGGTGATGAGAACAAATAAATCGTCTGGGATGATACATTGTAAATTAACCATGGAACCTCAAAAGAGGGCGCATTATTTGAGACAGAGCACGTATTAACCTCGTTCCCAGGGTCTCTCTTCTTCCCGCTTTTGGAAGAAGAGAGACCCTGGGAACGAGGTTGAGCACGTATTAGGGATGGAACACTTATTATTTTTTATTATTATTTGATACAAGCTCCTTGTCTACACATGTCTGACACGGTATCAAGAAGGTTTGAAAATGGACTTATCCCACATGTCTACTCCAAGCAGCCTGAGTCCAATGCACTAACCATTACAGGGCTGCAAATAACTTTGTTTTCTTGAAAGGACATGTGTCCGACTAAGTCACCATTTTGGTCAGACAAAACAAAAATGAGGTCGGCCATCATACAGTACTGCTTTATACTTGTGAACCTGCTAATCTCACGTGTTGTCAATGCAGAGTAAACTATAGTTTGCGTTTAGAACAAAATGCGTTATAATGCATTAATTAGCATTTGCATTGGAAGGCAAAAAAATTGTCCGGACATTGTGTCCGACCATAGGTGGGATTTCATTGGACATTGTCAAATTTTGGTTGGCCATTGTCCGATGACCGACTGTTATTTGCAGCCCTGCATTAGGCCACTGTACTATCCACTAGCTTACAGTAATATAACAGACTTAATCTTTCTTTCTTTACTATGATAGTTTATAAAGCATATAAATGCAAAATTATCATCAGAATATTTTAAAGTATGACTTCTCTTACCTCTTTTGACTTGTCGTTATTGTAGTTTGAGCTATACCTTAGAGACAAAAAAAAAGATATTGAGTGATCATAATTAATTTTATGGTCAAGAAAACTTGCTGAAATTGTAATTGGTGTAACTGGAAATGTGAAAGGTGTGATCCGATGGCAACCTCGTTCCCAGGGGGTGGGAAGATGAGAGACTCTGGGAACGAGGTTGATCCGATGGTTGAGAGTTTGAGCCATTTTACTCTCGCACTAAGAAAGAATGACTGTAGTCTGTCTTAAGTTTGTGACATATGCACAATGAATGAATAAAGATGTATGTATGAAATATCTCGCACATTTTTTTTTTACTTTATTTTTTATGCAGAGAAAAAACTTGAGGGACCAGTTAATGTACATTGTGTAAGTTTAATATCCACAGCTTGGTACAGTCTTGGTAACGCCCACAACTGCCGGAGGTTACCCAGGTTTCTGTAGCATGAAGCGACTAGGAGTATTGCTACTCCCCCTGTAGCCTGTTCACAGACGTTTATTTTTTGTACTCCCCCTGGATGGGATGCCAGTCCATCGCAGGTTACCCCACATAATTTTGTCGCTGGTACCCATTTATACTCCTGGGTGGAGAGAGGCGCTGTGAGAGTAATAATAATTATTAGTATCTTGCCCAGGAACGCAACACAGGCCAGAACCTGGACTGCTCAGTCTGGAGTGCAGCATGCTAACCATTTATAGGCTCTCGCGTCTCCCAATGTCCACAGCTTACCAGGTCTTAAAAGGATTAGAATCCACTTCAACAATGGTTCCTTTCACCACGACTCCCATTTCATTGAAGTCTTTATTTGCTGTGTTGTGCACCACTTTTAAGATGGGGCACTCTAATTCCACATCTGTGGAAACAACAAATATTATGACATGAGCACAGGTATCTGCAGGTTTGAAGAATGAAATCAAATCCAATAACAAACTTTACATAATCAAAACTAATAACAAAACTCTCGAATCTGATTGGTTATAAGCAGGCCAGCTTTGAGCACTAATAGGACACTAAAACGCATCATGCCTGTATAATTGGACAGTATGCATCACTTGCGCACACTGTGATAGAACAGTTGCACTTGAATGGATCCCTTTGCTAATGCATCTCGGTCAAAAACAAACTCAATTTCTTACATACTTGTTTTTACAGGAGCATATCCCCAAAACAGGAACATCACCAAAACATTTACAATGTAACCATTTAACGTTTTCTCCTCAAATTTTATTATAGTAAGTTATGATTAATTATTGGTGTTAAACAGGACTTTGTATCGTCCAATTCGGTCTGTATTAAAACTTGTAATTAACAAATTGGACTCCCGCTACATGGACTGGTCGTTCGATTTTACAGACAGAATTGGACTTCATTCGGCCCTGTTACCATTATTAATTTATTGTTTGACAGCAGTATTAAATTAAATTAAAATAAACTATAAAAATATAGTTCTAAATAATTATATAATGTAGAAACACTGTACCTAGAGAGTTCCACACATAAAGGCCCTGATTGCTTTTGATGGCTTTGATCTTTTTGTGGCCACCATATGCTTTTCTTGGTTCAATCTCCTCTGGCAGATCTGGACTGAGCTGAAGATTACACAAGAATACGCAAATATCATTACTACTTAGTACTACATGTACTTAACTCATGTACATGTATGTTCTGTCATAAAAATTCAATAATTATTATAATAATTAAAATTTATTTATTTATTTTTTATTTTTTATTTTTAAATCCTTATTTCATCAACCATCACATTACATACAACACCGACAGATTACATTAAACTAAATTTCATTAACATTACATATATAACATATATAACATATATAATTAAAATTTATACTAGTGCAATAATCCATAAAAATTATGTTCAAATACAACCATTGGTTGAGTTTTATTAATTTTATGATCACATTTATAAGAACCAATAATTATTACAGTATAGTATTTATCAGCCAATGAGAAAAGTCAGGAACATCGTGAATGCTGCCAATTGCAAGTCTCCAGCTCTATAATAATATTAGTTTCAGCCAGTTGCCCTTATACATGCATGGTACTAATTATGTTTTATTATTATTGATAATTTGCAGCAAAATATGCAACCGTTGGTTGAGTTTTGAAAGTGAGTTGAAAAGTGCAGTTGTTTTTAAAGTAGAACTGTGTGGAGGCAGGTACAAAACACAGGTCACAGGACACCCTAATGTGGTTACGGTCAGGGTTAGCCTTAGGGAGAGGGTTACATGTAGGGTAAGCCTAGCTTAGGGTGACTTGTGACCTGTAACCTGCGATTTGTACCTGCCACTATGTATGTAGGATGTAGAACAGTGGGAAAATAATAGTTATTGGAAATAATACCCTGGTAAGTGCTGGTGGCCTGTCCTTCCTCCATTCTCTTCTTGATCTTGCTTTTAACATAAGTGCTGTAATAAGAACAGCAAAATACTACAATGTAAGTGCTCTTATTTGGTGACTCTAAAATGCCCAAACTTTTGTTGTTATTATACAGTAACAGTTAAACGCCTAGCCTGTATGCAGACGTCTCCTATTTCCTTGCTTCACGCGGAAAAGTCGCATGAAGCAAGGAAATAGGAGACGTCTGCATGCTAGCCTGCAATGCAGGCGGTTTGTGGGCTTGTGATTGTTTATCTCCTTCGAGTGTTTAGCCGCCATCTTGGATTCGCAAAACGTAGAGAGTTGGGCGAGTGAAAGAGGGTGAGGAAGGGGGCGGGGTTGAGGGTGGGTCAGAACAATGAATGCGGTCAGGCGTATTATTTGACAACCTTCCCCCTCCCTCGCCTTTCTGCCTGACTCCCTCACCCTTCGCCGTTTTTTTGCAATCGCCCCAAGCCTCCAATGTTTTCCTAATCCAAGATGGCGGCTTATAAACACTCGATGGAATATTCAGCACTTGCTCGCCCAAAATACGCCTGTTTTGCAGGCTATCTGCATGCAGGCTATTAAACGCCTCAAGTGCAAATAAAATGACTGGATACCTAAAACAATGGAAGGGGAGAACTTGTTAAGTGTCCTAACAAATAAACTAAAATAAACTAAGCTACCTTCAACCCAAGACAGAAGTGCAAAGAAATGATAGCAGACAGAAGTGTTGGATGGTAAGTAATTTGTTCTCCCCCCCTGCTTTTACTCACATAGGATTTTATTCAGCCGCTAACGCAGACATTCATCGGCTTGTCACGCAATCTCGAGATTGTGTGACGAGCAAAAATAATGTCTGAAAAGGAGGCTAGATTGAATTGCGTCTCTCAAACAGTTTGTTTCTGGTTGTAACTGAATTGAAGTCAAAACTCGCTGTATATTTTTACAACCTTCCCAGCTACTTCTCACTCACACCGAAGATATGCCAAGATTTTCAAAGGCCATTGTGTCAACTTTTAAAACCAACGCCGATAATCTTTAGCATACAATGTAACCCTCACGAAATGCACCTGGGACTAATATAAGATTTAATACTAGAAATTATTTACCAGACGAGTGAAAACAATGGGATTCCTTTATAGACCGCTGATTACTATCAATGCTTTCTAGACATCGCAAAAGCACCTGCAAAACGCAATAAAGAGATACAAGAATCTTTCATTGACAGTAAAACGGAGTGACCTTTACGTACATGTACATGCACAGTCCTTTATATCTCAAATCACTTTTCGCTACAAAAATGGGAGAACAACTAAAAACTGCTGCAGTTTTGGACTTAGATAAATACTAGGTTTAATTGCGCTTAGATAGAGTTTTACTATTTCACTTACTTGATCCATACAGTCGCAGAGAAAACATCAACGAAGGACGAAAAATCTTCACGCACTTGGCCGCCATGTTGGATTTGTTTGTACAACCGCTGGCCACCGTGGATTTTGGCCGCGGGGGCCCGAGGAGGAGAGCGGGGAAATTTAAGATTGGGGGCCGGGGAGGATAACGAGGACGGTTGGGGGGGGGGGGGTGGGGGGGGAGAGATTTGTAAAGATGGCACTGAAATCTGGACAATTCAGTCAAGACAGGGATTTTAGAGCAAGATGGGCAAGCAATTTGAGGAATTTGTAAGGATTGTGTATAGGTAAAAGTTGTCATTTTCTTTTTGTTTTCTTTTCAGAAAATGTATGTTTCCTGTTTCCCCTAACTGATTAGACGAGATATGCACAAGACTTAACAGCCCAAGAAAAAAATGAGAAAACGATTTGAAAAGTCTTGATACATTATTGCTGATAGTAAAAAAGGGCTATTTTTCATCTTGACCAGGGGTGGGGGCGGGTTCTCAACCAAAGTTTGAGTGGGGGTGTGCCGCCCAGGCTGTCAAACCCTGACCGTGTTAATGACAAAACATTTCCACTTCCCCTACCCTGTTTATGACATGTATTTACGGAAGAAGGTGTTTAGTTGAGCATTTGATTCCCGAAAGTGATCTGTTTTTCAACATTGATATCATTTCATCGGACACAAGGTTGGATGGCAGCCAAATTGTCGGGGAAAATAATTCCTTGTGACTGAAGGGCACCGATGTACCCTGTCTATGATAGCATTTGAGTCAAAAACCCATAGCCCTGTTTATGAATCTAGGTCGAAAACTCATACCCTATTTGGTGGCACATCCCCGTATAGGCCATATATGATGGGAGTATCCTCTCCCCAACCCCCCCTGGACATCAGTTGACAAGACAGCTTATGAGGAAAAGTCTACTGGCTCTATTGATAATATATTATATTATAACAAATGACCACAGTGCAATTACCTTATTATATTGTGTGTTTTATTGTCTGTATTAATGTTTAGTTAATCAGGGTTTAAACTAGCCTAGTAGCTAGCTAAATTAATTAGATGCTTCTGTATAACCTGCAAACCTCCAAAACGTCCAGGGCACAATTGATTTAGTATCACCATTTAGAGTAATTAAAACTTGATTTACATTGACTCGACAAAAGTAGAATATTATTGAACTAGCTAAATCACAATTTAAATTTTAAAAGCCTGTAAAATAGTGATGTTATTGAAAACAGTCTGCAATACAGACAACAAATATATAAAAAAGTAGTTAACTATATTTATGTATTACATGTATAACTCAATGATCAAACTTTAAAAATGACACTACAAAGATCAAAGTGCCTTTCAATAACATAAATTCTGAAGTTCAAAAACCTCAGTGATCTTCTCTCCATCTCCCTCCTCTCCGAACCCCCATCCCAGACACTCTAAGGAATTAGGCTTGATACTCAGGTTAGAGCTGTGTAAGCAGTCAAACCAATCAGAATGAGCTGACTTCACACCGGAAATTGACATTCTGGTATTTACAACAGCAGTATTTAGCATAGTGCTACATGCACATATGGAGGATTGACCTACAAAAAAATTAATAAAACAAGAGAGCCTGCCTTAGCTTGCACTGGCTAGACCTGTAATGGTAACAATTAACATATTTCCACATTTGGGGCCACAAAATGTTCACTTTGGTACAAACTGGTCATTAATTATTTTTATATCTGCAGTTTTTGTTTTACCAGCAGGTGCATTCCATGTACATGCCACACCAAAGTACCCTGCGAGCAGGCTTATATATAGAGTCCCCTGCTCCAAGAAGCCAAGGCTGTTGTAAGATTACTCCAACTACTGCCTTGATTTACATGTCAGTATACGCCAAAGACTATGATCGCATGCCAATAGAACCTTCCACGGTTTTTTCAACTTTTGATATTGTCCAGTTTTAGCAAAACCTTGAAATTAGTAAAATGGCCTGAGGTGCTCTTTCCAGCTGCAGTGTAGATTTTTGCTAACTGGCCAATATTAAAAGTTGAAAACAAAAACCCGTGGATACACCACACACTTTTGAAACCCATGCAAGATTTCATAAACCCTTCTAAAATGTACTCTGGGCATTTATTTATACCTACATATTTGTATGCCTAGTTCTTTTAAAAGCCTGCAAATTATCTGAATGCATGAAGACTCAGCAGTCAATCTGCAGTCCGTATTTTATACTGACGCGACCCTATCAAGGGTTTGATAATTCAAAACTGTTTAGGACTTAAGGATCTACTTTGTACAGTAGAATTGTAAGTAAATGGCCATGATGCTAAGAACATGCATGATTCGAATAATAATTCGGATTCAATGGTTGTTTCTTTGATCATGATAATTAAAATTAATTCACGAACAAAAGCGACTGATGACCCCAAATCCGGAATATACATGGGCATAAATGTATTGTGTCTTACTGGAAACAACAATCTTCAACAAGGAGATGTAGAAAAAGAAAATACCAACCTTCAGTATAAGATTTCGCTTGTGTCCTCAATTAAACACACACGGGTCAAGAGCAACAACATCGACCTCCAACACTTTACGGCGAGTGTTAATTACCTTCCCGGAGTATACACTACATACTATGACCACCAATGTTTCATCCATGTTGCTGTAAATCGAGTGGGCTATAGAAATCGATGTTATCACAGAACCAGGAACTATTAGAGCCAAAGATGGAACGCCACTTGTTTTGAGAACGGGAAATATCCGCCATAACCACGGCACTTCGCGTCGTGTTATTTGCCTTCAAAACAATACTAAACCTTTCTCTTTTGCCGAAATCTTTGCTGAAAAAGTCGAAGCAATATCTCTGCAACTTCTTTATATCCATAGTATAAAATTCAACCAAACCATAGGTAAAAAAAACGAAGAAATCATGTATATTCAAGACTTGATTTCGGTAGTTCGCGACGTCATATTTGTTGGATGATTCAGATATGAAAATTTCAGCAGTTTTCTGCCCCCCCTGAACCTGATGCTTAATCTCTCTAATAGTAGAAATTTCAAGACTGGCAGAAAAATTGAAAGTACGTTGTTGTAATGCTAGGCCTTGCTTTTTCGTTCACTGTCAAGAAAAATGACCAACCGACAAGTCAAAAAACAAGAATAGGAATGCTTTACTATTGTTATCACAAAATGCTAAAAAAAAAAAATTCAAAACCAGGAACATTCCAAATTTGTAAAACATATGCCTGTCATAACAATTTTTGGAAACATAGGGTTAAGCAAAACACTATTCTGCCCGCGCGATATATACATAAGAAAGTTTCTATAAAAAAAAGAAAATATTTGCATGATAACATACAAACTAATATACCTTATTCATAAATGGCCGCCCTCCAATTATTTGTTTGACTACGTTTTCAAAAAAATGATGATATCACATGCATGAGGACTGCAAAATATATCATCTGGAGAAATTTGAAGTATTTTTGGTTAAACGGCTGCATATAGTTGTGGCTCATTCTAATTTAAGACATTTGTATAAGAAACCACAACATATCCTAAAGCCTAGCTTTCATGTTTTTTTCCAAAAACTTCTCCTCAAATATGAATATAGCCTTTTAACTAGACATAATAATTATTCATTTTGCCATGATATTTCTTGTTATTCAATCCACTCTTTAGTGATAGACATGTTAATTGTGACTACACATGAAAGTGAGGCTAGTTAGGACAGGTTGTGATTTCCTATACAAATGTCTTAAATTTGAATGAGCCATAACTTTGGAATTCTCAAGATCATATATTTTTCGGTGCCTTTTAATGTGATTAACCTTAATTTCTTAGAAAACGAAGCCAGACGGGCATTTATGAATAAGGTGTATGGTACACGTCTGACAGTAATTAAAAAATACAAAGTTTGAGATCAGTGTTACCAATTGTAACTATGTTTGGCTTAATTACAAACTAGTTCTTTTCTAGAGAAAAGGCCATTGAAAATTTAGCTGGCGAGATTTTTGAAGGGTCGACTGCCACACAGAATATATAGTGGAGAGTTACGATGAATAATAATAATATTTATTTGCACCAAAAACAGCAATATAAAAAAAAATGCATGGGCAGTGAAATAATTATCAAAGTTCAATGACTGATTGGCTTACTGATGTAAGTGGCTTGGACACAATTTACCTGGTGAGTGCTACTTGTTTAAGGGCCTGACTCACTTACCTAGTGGTTGAACGTAGTTTTAAGGTTGTCAATGTTCTAACAGATCCCAGCTTGTTTGTGGCTTTACACTGATAAGTACCGACATCTTTCAGGGCTAAAACTGGATATTTTAAGGGTGCCGTTCTTAACAGTGGCTCGTCCTTGTGGCAATTGAGAAAATGCCTTTGACCAATCAATTGTTGGTGGTGGAAAACCAAAGGCTCGGCAGACAACAGAGGCGACTGTATTCCTTTTTTACCTTTATAACTGGATCAGGAATCTCGGTGAATTGTGGAGGCACTAGAGAAATAAATTCAAACAGCGATGCGATTTCACAATAACTGTCAATTTTTTTCGCGCGCTATTGAGCTCAGACCAAGGGAAGTAACGTAATCGTAAAAAATAAGTCTTTATTTAAAAAAGGTCACATTTGCATACACTTACATTTTGCGTTACTTACATTGGCCGTTTTTAGAGACGCATTATCCGTCTGGACGCATAATGCGTCTGTCATGTTATACGTCTAGTGTGAAGACGGGACGAACTACTAGAGACGCATTATCCGTCTGGACGAACTTGGGCAAACATTTGTAGTTCGTCTGGTTAAGCGTGCGTCTTGAACGGCGCACTACGAAGAATTGCTCGTCAAGACGGATAATGCGTCTTGTGCCCGTCTTCATACTAGAGACGCATACCCAGACGAACTACAAATGTTTGCCCAAGTTCCTCCAGACGGATAATGCGTCTCTAGTATAAAAACGGCCAATGGCTTATATTTACACTACGACCGGCTTACACACTTACATTTTACTTACAGCACCTTACATACAGATATATTAAATGTAATTATTTACTTAGTTACCGTTATTTTAACGACAGCAGTATACGTATAACCCCACTAACTCGAACTCGGTTAGCGGGGTTCTACTGCCGTTATGACTACTGACATGGCCTCATTTACTTTGAGAGAATGAAAAAGAACTATTTTTTTGCTGGAAGAAATTGCGATATATTTTTCAAGCTTAAGTTTTTCCTGCACAAGGGCAATAAAATCTGCAAATTGGTATCTCCTATAATTTTAAGTGAACAAAGATATATGTTGCTTCCCGAAATAGCAATATAAAATCGTCGTTTTATAGTTTGTCAACAATCTTGTTCCCAGAGTCCACTGGCTCTGGGAACCAGATTGATGTGTCAATATAACCTGCGATCAGGTGTTTTGCCTGATCGCAGGTTATTGTCAATAGCTATTGGCCAAATCAGAACACGTGTATTGTGTAAAATATGTACGCATACAAAAAACGTGCTCGATTTAAATAACTTTTTATCGATGACATCACGGTGACGTCACAAATCTGGCATATAGTTATTATTGTGTTCAACTTAAATGGCTTAGAAATAAACAAGGAATACAGTGGGACCTCCATTAACCCCCTTAAAGAGCATTCAAGCAATCATAGCCAAACCTCATGACTTTTACTAAAACGTATCTGGGAACATTATGGTGTGTAAGTTTTTTGATCACGTGACTTGATGTTTCCATGACAACCAAGTTTTGGCAGGCCGTTTTAGCCAAATTGGTATTTTCAGCTTAATTTTCAGTTTTCGTGAGATTGCCGCTTTCTACAAATAGTTTCCTCCAAAATCTTTGCAATTTTTGCATTCTTATATTTACAAGGAGAAGTGTCCCCTTAATGGAGGTGTCCCCTGAATGGGGGTTGGGCGGGTGTTGTGAATAATTAACCACCTAAACAAAATTAAAAAATGCCTGTTTTCTTGACTTGGAATGGAGCCATTAAATTACGCAGCAATTAAATGCAACCTTGTGACTGTTTTGAATTGCGATTTGCGATATTAATTACTATGTAACTGCACTCTTCTTGAACAATAAGGGACTGTTGAAATACACTTTGAGATTGATCAATCATTGAAATAGCATTCTGGACACTCAGAAAGTGTCCCCGTCCCCTTGATAGAGTGTCCCTTTACACTGCACGAAAAGTTGCCTTTGACCCACACCTTTGACTAGCGTTTTACAGGTGACAAAGGCCGCCTTTGCCATACCTTCGACTAGGGTCACAGATGGGCAAAGGCCGTCTTTGAATTTGGTCAAAAATGGTACGACCTTAGTCAAAGGTGGAACAAAGGTAATTGTTTGGGTCAAAGGCACTTTTGACTGCGGTCAAAGCTGTTACTAACTTTAACGCGCGTCAAAAGCTTGTCAAATACGATGTCAAAGGTGTTGTTTGCCTTTGACCACTGTGTCGAAGATAGTCGTCCATCTTTGTCTCAACCTTCAAGAATGAGACAAATCCAACTTTTCGTGCAGTGTTTTAAAATAGAGGTGGTAAATACAAAGATTATATGAGCGTTTTACCGGGACCAGAAGAAGTGTCCCCTTAAAGTGCCTATAACCTTTTTTTTTTATTTTCTCATCTGAATGTAAACATCACCCAAGGAAACTCTGCGAAAAAAATTTTCCCATTTTCAGAAAACGCGAATTGTTTATGAATGTTATAAAACTTTCAAATTTGCCGCCATTTTGGATCACCATTTGCTTTAGTCTCCCCTGGGTCCTTCTCGGTTCACAAAGGATCTGTGACGTAGATTAAGGAACACGTGGTATCAGACAAAGGAACTGTGACGTAGATTAAGGAACACGTGGCTTCAAAACAAAGGAATTGTGACGTACATTCAGGAACATGTGAGCCCGTCGGCCTTCTTACAGCGGGACGGGTATACCAAACAAAAATAGGATTTTGAAGATTTGAAACATTCATAAAAAATTCGCGTTTTCTGCAAATCGCAAAATTTTTTCGCAGAAATTCCTTGGGTAATGTTTAGATTCAGATGAGAAAATAAAAAAAAAGGTTATAGGCACTTTAATAGAGGTGTCCCAAAGTAGAGGTTCCACTGTATATGGTATGGAATTAAATTATCTAACTCCATACTTGATGCGTACAAACATATTATTATCTGCTTACCTTCCACAAAAAGTTTCACCACTTTCTGAACCTGTCCCAAGACATTTGCAGCTTTACAAACGTAACTCCCCGAGTCATTGTAACCAGTAGTGCTGATCTGTAGCTTATTATCTTGACCGCCCATATTCACCAGTCCTGTGCCATTTATTTTACTCCAGGATACAGTAGGCGTTGGATTACCACCAGCTGAGCAGTAAAACGCGGCGGTCTGGTTCTGAGTCACAGTGAGTGAGGCAGGAGATACAATCACCTCTGGAGCAGATATGGACTCTCCTGGTTCCCCTTTAGGTCCCGGATGTCCCGGTGCCCCTGTATTACCTTATTTGGATCAGATAAGAAACAAGTTATTTGTAAGACAACGATAATAAATACGATTGTGGCTAACAGTTAATTTTAAGGTTTTTTAAAATATGTTGGCGCGGGAGTATTTTTTTCTTTCTGCATTTAGTCCATTTATTGTTCAAATCAAATATACTTTCATGTTGTACTGTTTATTATGCTGTACAAGGTGGTTCTAACTTGTAAGTGTGTGGATGAAACCCTAGTGTATGACCATTCAAACGAAAGCTATTGCGCAGTACTGTCATGTGGTTCTGTTTATTCGTCTGTAGATGATCGAAGATGAAACTCTAGTGTGTTCAAATGAAATATATCGAGCAGTACTTTCACGTGGTACTGTTTATTAGTCTGTAGACGAAACCCTAGTATGTGACCATTCAAATGTAAGCTATTGAACACTACTTTCATGTGGTACTGTTATTATGCTATATACAAGGTGGTTTTAACTTTTAAGTCTATGGATGAAACCGTTGTGTGTGACCATATGAAAGCTACCAAGCAGTACTTATAGTAATAACTACAATAATAACCTTGGCAATGAAAAATACAGTGATTTGACAATATGGGATATTAATCAAAGGCTCTCATGAGCCAGCTCAGAATGTAATTGATATTAATGACATTCATTGAATGCAGTTGTTGGCCCTTCCCACAGTGAAAACCCTTAATTGAAAATTGGAGGCTTGATAAATGGGGAATCCACTGTATATATATTGGGCAACAGCCCAAATCTGACAAAAGGGAATTATTTTGAAGCTCCAATGTGTCTATAGGTTCCACTATTGCATACCAAAACACAATAACTTTGAAATAATTATTGATTAGTATTATTTCAATTTATGGTTTGACTCTGGTATTTATGTATGAACCTATTCATGAAGGGGAGGGGGATGGCTGGGCATATAAGGGGCATTTAACCTCCATTGCTGTCCCCACCCTGGCCTCTGGAGTTTGACTTGCCAATCAATGATTCATAAATACACAACCAAGTATACTTATAGGGATATAATTTAGTCTGCAGTCTGCATTTGTCACACACCGTATAATTTGCCAAAGGTGGGAGTTTGATCCGATTTGAAATGCAAGTGCAAGTAGAACAATCAAAATGTTTTTCACCCTTGTGCTTCTCAGTTTACATGTAATTGGACACTTGCACTTGTGTGCCAAGTAAAAACCAGGCTTTAGATGTGAAGGTGCATGTAGGTTTCTTAGTACAAATATTATCTACAATTCATAAGTATGTGTAACAGAGGTAATGAATGTTTTGTGTTTATAGACTGATTTAGATAGGGACTTCATTCATACAATATAACTTAATACAACTATAGTAGAAAAATCCATCAGATAAATTTAAAATAATATGTGCAATTATAAACACAAGCCTCAGATCGATGAAGCCTGCTTTTCTACTCTGAAACTATGAATAAACTTGAGGTCTACACAATAACAAGCAAAAAGGTTTTTCAGCCAAAATATTTAAGCTTATTCAAATACCTTACATTTTATTTGTTTTCGGTTTTCAATTTATATGAATCAAAAGATTAGTTCAGTTTAAACAATAAGCTTAATTAATTTTTGTTATAAATCAAACTTAGAAATAACATTTACCATTCTTCGATGTTTTCCTTGAAAACGCCAAAGATCATTTGAAACGCGGCAATGTAGTTTGCCTAAAATATTCCCTGCTTGGAACCGTCCTGTTCCGGTGCTTCAATGAAGTTGTATAAACCTCTTGATTCATCTCCAAATGTGTCGATGTACTTCGATAAAGAAACATGATGTAAATTTGTGAAATAAGGATTTCTCAAACCGAGGAACGAAATAATTGCATAATTTATGCGTTTATTGGCATCGGAACTCCTGAAGATCTATCTTTTAAATGTGTAAGACGAGAAAATTCAGAGAAATACCGGTCTTGAAAAATCTTAAGCAATCCGTCATTTTGTTTTGTTGTGCGATCGGCTACTACCCCCGACCCACCCGACCCCCAATAACTACCAAATATTGCGCCCGCAATGTTGTTTAGTGTTGTGATTTCCCAGGCATTATGCGCTGGTCAGCGGAATTACCAAGAAAAGTTTACACCTATAAACTAACAAATTTTCCCCAATCATAACAATCAGCTCATTCTTCGCTAAAAATGGTGCCAACGGTATTAGATAAAAATTGCAAATCTCGTACGTACTTTCATTCATGTGGTACTGTCAGGAGCCCATTACCCGGAGCCTCCATCTCCCATACTGATCCTGGGAGTCAACCCTGTCCCGTTTCATTTTATTTTTAGAACACCGCGGGGCTCACAGATTCCCGCGAACTCATTAGAATGCCCAATCAGAAACAAAGTTATTGTTATACGTCACACGCCGGTGATCTCATGGAATCGAGTGGAGACAGTGAAAGTTCAGATTGTTACGATTTCTCTTCCGACAGATTAAGTACATCATAGAACATTAGTGAGGAGCAAAGTGTGTTGAATCGAGCTAAAGGAAAACGCCAGCAACGAAAGGTGACCGCGCGGCATGAACAAATAGAGTGGCAAAATACAATGTAGTCGATTTGCGCCGGCACTCATAAAAAACCCGGGTCATAAAACGGTAGAGAGCTAAAATATTCGCACTTAAAATGCTATAGCATCAACCCCACTTTAAGAGGGGTTTGCAAGAAGAACATGTGCGTGGACAATCGACATAAATAGAGTGCTCAGAAAGCTAGAAGAAACTGGCATACAACACGCAAAACAATAAATCGATACGCGTGGGATATTTATGTTATCTTGCGTTGCAAGAACACCGAAGAACATCACACTACGAACAAAGGAGGAAACAAACATCGATTGATGCAAGAGATATAACCTTAGCATCTATCTAAACAAATTATTGTAGCTTCGTATAAAGGACGAAAGCCTGACAGGAAATCAAACATGACCTCTGAGCCAATTTTTCTAGAAGTGTACACAGTCGAAGGCTCTACTCGAAAATCCTCCTCATAATAAAACATATATTGCGCGTTAGAAACACGCTTGAAGCAAACCTAACCTGCCAATGCAGCCGCCTTCCATCTCTGAAAGGCGTGCAGCCGCCTTCCAGGCTATTTTAAAGCAAACCGAATTTTATAATAGAGAACAGAAAATGTACAAAATGAAATGTCACGAGCTGTAGTCGCCGTGTAGGCCTGTCATCTTATTATTCTCTGCAGAACTGCTAGCTTTCTTTTCCTGGAGTCCCCTTCGCTGGATATCCTTCACATTTTTCGCTTCGGGTACAACATTAGTATCGTGTTTTTCGCTGCCACGACCGCTCGAGCTCGCACTTTCGCCATTGCCTCCACGACGGCCAAAATCCAAATATTAGCCGCTATAAATGTTTCCCTGTTTTACTGCTATGGATCTCGGAAAGACCCGAATCCTCTACAGAGCGCTTCATTTCGAATCTATTCGAAAGGCTTACATCGCGACAACACCACACAAGGAACACCACTCGAACAAGACAGACAAAGACAACTATCGATGAAAGTTTTGATCGCGCTTCCAGTTCAATCAAGTTGTTTATTAACTTCCAGTCAGCTAACAACCAGTTTCCCTCGGTTGTAAGAATAGGAACGGACGTAAAATTGTAAAGGAAAACGGACGAAGGAACCAATAGTGGATTCCCCATTTGGCCGCCATTTTTTTTTTTTTGGTCTCAGTGGGGGGACGTCAGCGGTCAGCGGAAACAAGATAATTTCGCGGGAGATCAGTTCTAAAAATAAACTGAAACGGGACAGGTTGACTCAAGAATATAGTACGTATAGAGGCTCCGGGTAATGGGCTCCTGGTACTGTTTTTTTTTTTCCATAAATTGCGAAATGAAATTTGGTATTTTTTTCTTTCATTTTTGAAATTTCACACTCTTGGGAGTGAGAGAGTAATAACGAGGGTTAATCGAACAGTTTTAAAGGATCTTAAGAACGAATGTCGCTAAGGATGGAGCCAAATTGGAAATGGTCAAAATAAAGTTCCCTTCATATTTTGTGTGTAGTTAGCCCTTGGGGTGGAAACATTCATGATAATCTTATTTTTAACTCCTGCACTAACCTAGAACTTGGGATTAAGGGGGGGAAATTCATGCCCAAAAATGTATTTTTTGAGATGGATGTCAGCAGAATTTTAACCAGTCTTTTGCATTTTGAGATAATTAGTTAACAAAATCTCAGTTTTCAGGGTTAAAAATACCTCAAAAAATACATTTTTGGGCATGAACTCCCCTCCTGATCCCAAGACTAGGTTAGTACAGGAAGTGAAAAAAAATATCATCATGAATGTTTCCACCCCAAGGGCTAACTACACACAAATATGAAGGAAACTTTATTTTGACCATTTTTCCAATTTGGCTCCATCCTTAGCGACATTTGCTCTTAAGTCTACCCTTACCTTTTGCTCCCCTAACTCCTGGTGTTCCAATATCTCCCATCATGCCATGTTTCCCTGGTTTCACCAGGAGGTCCCATGACACCTTGCGTTCCCTTCCTTCCCTTGATTCCTTTGGTTCCCCGTTTTCCGGGACGACCAACAACTCCTTTTCGGCCCGGGGGACCCTGCCACACAAACTTTACCAGGGGCTAGGCAGACAGATCCCATGATAATCGACGTCACATATCTCTTGATTACGTCTCGAATATCCTTAATACCAACTGAGTCGTTCAGCTGGGTCGTTGTTGTTAAGTTTTGCTGGCAAACTGCGACGAACAACATATCGTTTGTACTTGTTGCCTGAGAAAAATAAATGGAGACTTTTGAGCAATGTTTTTAGTTGGCCTTTGTTTTAGTTGAGACTAATCTCGTACCCAGATCACCCTCTGCCACGCGAAAGGGAGATCTGGTAAAGTTTCGATTTCAAGGCCCGATATACGGGCCCTCCCGTTGTTCTCAGTTGTCCTTCGGTCTGTTGTGATCGAATAAACATGGATGAAATCCTGGAATTCGACGGAGTTTATTTCTGAGAATTCTTCGAGACAGAGGTTTTGGAAAACTTTGTTATAAAAAGCCACAAAAGGAAGCTTTGCGGATATCGTTTTTAAGAAAAGGGACTGTTGACACTGTTTAGTTTGTTCTTCCGACAGGCTAACGGAAAATCTCTAGTGTTTCCCGCGAATATGCGAAAATGTTCCAGTAGCGAGAGTCAATCACAGCACACATTAGAATAATACGATAATTTTAAGTAGTATCCATGAGAATCGGCGTTATTTCGAACTTACCAGATCTCACTTTTCAGTGTCAGACAGAGTGGGATCTGGGTACGAGTTTAAGTTGAGACACAAATTTCACAGGCAGGGAGAGTTGATGGAACAAGGAAATAAACGACAGTAGGGTGATTTTACGGCTTGAATTGTTATGCTCAAAAGCATGGAATGGATATAACTACAACCCTCTAAAAATATAACAAAAAACTAACCCCACAAATGTCTGAAGGTCATATAATATTTTAGTCTTTATTGTCTTCTTTATTACCAGCGTCTAGCAAGAGTTCCCGTTGATATCATTCAATTAGTATATTAGAGTGACGATAGCCGGAGAATTTGACGTATGTTACTGATTACAAGCAGCGTTTGTTTTCAATATAATCAACGCACGTATCTGACCCGCAGTCCATGAAACAAAATACAAGGTTCACTACTATATTAGTGATTATTGTGTTGGCAAGTCCCCACTAATTTTAATAAAAAAATTGTCAGAAACCTTTTCTGAAGGGAATTTAGTCCTTTAAGCCAAGGCAAACAGTCTTGCGGCACACATCAGTACCATTAATGCCTATAACAAGTTAAGCATCCCTTTAGAAATGCCAGGGATCGGAAAAATGTGCAATCGTCATTAACAAATGAATCTGTTCGTAATTTTTGGTGTGTACTGCGCTTGCGCAGTCAACCCTATGCACTTAAACCGTAAAATTGTAAACAAAAGAAATGTTAACAATGCTCTATTGTTAACATCAAATTCGATAAACAAACCACAGACAATCGATCAAATCAATAACAAACCACGGTTTCCGAATTTTAATGGCCGGCGCTTCGATACCATACACAATAATGTAAATCAAGTCCGATACAATAGCAATGAATCAAGCCTTCGATAAAATGCGCAATAAATCAAGCCTTCGATACGAAATCCTCCCTTCGACGCGATCGCAAATGAATAATAATAATAACTAATTTATATAGCGCTTATTCATCGCTGTTCTAAGCGCTTTACAAAGTATAATGGATAAAAACTAATGATCAAGCCTTCGATAGGTTACCCAATAAATCTAGCGTTCGATGCGATCAAAATGAATCAAGCCTTTGATAAAATACGGGATAAATCTAACCTTCGATACGATCGCAATGTTTCAAGCCTTCAATAAGATACGCGATAAATCTAACCTTTGATACAATACATGCATACATACATCGATCACAATGAATCAAGCCTTCGGAAAGATGCAATGATCTAGCCTTTGATACGATACGCAATGAATCAAGCCTTCGATTACGTTACGCGATAAATCTAACCTTCGATACGATCGTAATGAATCAAGCCTTCGATAAGTTACGCCATTAATCTAGCCTTCGATACTACGCCTAGCCTGCGTCGCAGCCGGTATCCAGTGTCAAAATCCTCGTATATATACCGTCTGCGCAACGGCGCCCAAAAGCTTGTTCTGATATCCCGCGGGTTTGCATGAATGAAATAAAAGGTGTTGACAGGCCAAGTACTGGCGCGTGGTGTGATTGTTTTGACCTTTGTTCGCTCGGTTTAAAAATGTAAATATTTCACGCTTGTCTATCGACCGTTTTGCGCGTTGTATATGCCACTATTTGGTTTTGTTCAGGTCAAGACCATGTTTTCGGTCCTCCAAATGGATCTCATCAGTTCCCGGTACTTTAAGTCGCTATGCAACTCGTACATGTGAGAGAATGTTAGACAATTTCCTGCGGCTCGAATTTGTGTTTCGCAACACAGTTTCTGCAGATGTACTTGTTGTTTTCGATCGCTCGCAAAGATATCTTCAGACTTTCGATTTCGGCGATTACCTCAAATTGTTTCCATCCCTTTGCGAGCAATACTCTTTCGTTTTACAATAAACGGACGAATCAGACATTGCCTTCTTGATCTTTTGAAATGCAAAGTACAAAAGCGATTTATTTTTAGCAGTGCGTGATCTGTTTACGCAAGATTTTTGTCCAATCACAAAGCGCGTAAGAAATCTAGCCAATCAAAAATCCCATATCCTTGCAAAAATACACATATCCTTGCAAACCTGCGGGATATCAGAACAAGCTTTTGGGAGCCGTTGCGCAGACGGTATATATACGAGGATTTTTGACACCGGATACCGGCTGCAACGCAGGCTATACTACGCCATTCTTGCGAACGATCGATATACGCGGATCGTTTTTCTGTACTTGCCAGTAAGTTTTACCCTGGTTCTGTCAACACGTTTAACTACATGAACATTATTGCTTGTTTTATACATTGGACCTTCGTCCCATCGATTTGGCAACGGATCGTAGATAAAACATTTGACACCATACGCCATTGACACGCGAGGTGTCCACTTGCGAGTTTGGAAGTAATATATATGCCGGCTCATTGACTCTCGCGAGAAACGAGACGCGTCTCGCGAAGAAACGAGACGAGACGGTGTTTGTCTATAAGATTCGCATGTGAATGCGGCAAAGTATATATCGGTGAAACAGCGATATCGATGCGTGAAAGAATAAAGGAACACGACAGAGACATGCAGCTTGCTGGACTCAGACTCCGCAGTTTCGGAATATGCCAACGAGACTGGGCACCTTCCTATTCTCGGTTTTCACTGTCACGCCATAAATAAAAAAAATCAAAACCGTTCAATGAATGAAGTCAAGGAATTGACATGTCATAGATAATAAATAAATAAGGAATCAGTCCAAGTCTCAGGTCTGTGCGGTATTCCGTACTCGAGTTATTTGTCAAAATGTTCCACACAAATTTATAGAGCTCAGTATGGAAACGCCATGTTGGAGTCCCTCTGATCAAGTAGTCCTCCACACTTTAATTTAAGGATACTTCCACCCTTTGAGAGTGAAAAAAATCAATTTTATTTTTATTTGACTAGAGTGAAGTTAAGTATTTTTCCTAACATTTACAGAAATTGTGTTTTTAAAATCTTGAAAAAGCGCGCGAGTTATTTCGGAAAAGGTATTTTCAAATAAAAATTAATAATTCACAAAGATGTCATAATCTCTCAAATGCGTGGACTCCCTTGGGTAATTTTCGCGGCAAAGGCTTCACGCCGGAACTCGTATTTCACTCGCATTTTGAATTTTTTCACGTGGAATTAGTTGTCCCGCGCCGGAAATGTTAACATGCGATGAAAAAAGTCTAAAACGAAAAGAAGTCCTTGAGTAAAAGTCAAGAAAAAAACAGGACCCGAAGAAAAAAGCTGAAAAAGCTTCGCTGAAGAAAGTAACAAGAAGGTTATACAAGCTGCAATACGAGGAGAAGTGAGGGGGCACCGATGGGGGGGAGTGAGGG